>JAKOGI010000473.1:0-257500 GCA_029747015.1 Carnegiea gigantea | reverse complement strand
GTCATAAATATTAAACAATTTAATTGAAATTATACCTTTACAATACGTTAAGCTGTGCCCTGGCAATTTGTTTTAGTTCCACTAAAAAGGACAATTTCCTACCAAAATAGTAAATAGCCAAGCTATGTCTAGGGGGGACAATCATTCATTCATTAAAGATCTACACCAAGTCAATTTGACGTACCCTTTTTTTGGAAATAGAAAATAGTTCATAGTCTTATGCAAAAATAAAAAATTAGTCCATACATCACACATACACCACATAAACCTAAATAATGATTGCATCGAGTACCCAAGCTGAAGAAACATCAGTAAGCCCTTAGCGGATATGCATCTAACATCAGTAAGTTCCATGAACAAATGCAAGAAAAAATAATAATGATGTGTATCACACAATATTTTCATTACTATTAATTTTTTTAAATTGGAACTTATTCGAAGAAAATCATGGAGCTAAGAAGTATAAAACAGTAATTTTTAAAAATTTGAGCTTATTCTAAGAAAATCATGGAGCTAGGAAGTATAAAAACTTGTTTCCGTCGAGTATTTCGACAAAGGGATTTTTTGGGGGGGGGGGGGAACCATCCATTCTTGATATGTTGTTGTGGAGTAGAAATGAATCCTTGATACCTTATTATGAAGTACATAACACATCAAAATATCCAAACCTTTTTTTGCTTTGGGGCACTGTCCAATTTATATATATCTCATTATATTTGAATTCATATCAAACATTGGCCGAGAGCACAACAGACTACAGTAAAGAAGGGTTCAAATTGAATAGGTTATTAAATATGTACACATAAATCGAAGGTTTGTTATATAATATAAATATCTTCTCCTCCAGAACCCAAATAATTTCAAGCCAAAATCTTATCACGGGTGTTATATGGTGATAGGTCCTACCTACACCTATTGTGTATCCTTGACAGCATCCTCCATTTTTAATCCCATGCATCAACCAGACAAGCATTAGCTATTTATTTCATAATCATTTCTCATCCACATCAGACAAATCAAAGTAAATAAAATTAGTTTTAAGAACTTACATGGGCGATAGAATACCAAATGGTTTAAAAAGTCTTGATAAAAGATTATATTGTCCTTTCAGTCTTCCATTAGACTCAACTTCTTGAATTATTCTTACTCGCATTTATACTAGTATTTACAAAAATGTCATTAATATAATGTTCAGGCTTTGACCACAGCGACTCTTAATTACCTGGAGTAGTATCCATCAATAAATATGCATTTACAAAATTACTATTGATCTTACCTCCATTTTCTATCACATAACCCAGTTAGTCATTAACCCTAATACTAACCTTCATTGGAATTGGTTGAAATATAGGATTCCAAATAAGTTATTGATCTAACTCATATTCCTTTATATTAGTACATTATATCAAATTTTAGTCAGAAGAAATGAAACTCTGCAGAGGGAAGGAAAAAGCTGAGAAAACCGAATCTATTATAGAAGAGAAGTAAATTACAACATAGTAAGTAGCAGGTAACATCATAACATGTTGGCATAAAAGCTTATAAACATACATGCAAAGGAAACTATAAACCAACTACCCTGCACATGGGGTTGTTGGGTTATCCATCTCCCAAGGGATAGCTGACTTAATTTTGCTGCTATTCTCCAATTCATATGCTTCCAATCTCCCTGAGTGCAGTGCCTCCTTATCTAGCTGAAATGTCCGTCGAAGTTGAAAGAAGGCAATGTATACAACAACAACAACAACAACAACAACTCCCAGTGTGGGTCCCGCTTTCGCGGGGTCTGGGGAGATCCAGCTGTAGGCAACCTTACCCCTACCGGTATTTCTACCCATAGAGAGGTCGATTCCTTAAGACCCACAAAACAATTTTTGAAGGGGGGAAAAAAGTTTGAAAGAAGGCAATGTATACGTCATTCAATATTCCTCCTGATCCGTACAAACGATCAAGCCTGTATCAAGGTTCCCTTGGCAAAGAGCATGGTTGATCTTAATCTCCAAATTCCTCTGCATGAGTGTCTTAATTTATGTAATCCGATATCCCTTCTACCTTTACCTCTATTTCTAAATAGCTTTTGGCTAATGGTCAGGACTACCCGTATCAAGTTCCTTAATATCAGTAATTCGATAGCCTCTACCTCCACCTCTGGTTCTAAATAGCTTTTGGCTCCTCCTATGCTTGTGTCACCGTCGTGAATTTTTTTATGAATTTTAACTCTAGATCAAGTCAACTACTGGGATGACTTAGTCTTATGCTAATGTGTAATACTCAATAGGAGCACTCAAAGAAAATTACTTTGACAGTCTTAATGATATTTCATCCATCCCCCTAAAAAAATCAAAGAATTCAATCTCTCTGCTCATGATATTACAACTTCTTCCTAAACTTAAACACTGAACATCGTCCTCCTTCAAAACCCCTTCCTATCGTGAAAACACCAGCAATGAGCTCATAACACAGCCCACAAAAAGAAGACAGACATAACCAAAGAGTGAGAGAAATATGCATGCTATAGCAATTACAACATAAGTCATATGAAGAGCACTTTAAAATTCAATGAAGGTAATTGAAAATGAAATAATGAAAGACAGAAAATAGAGAAAAATAGTAGATATGAAAGCTACCTTGTGCAAGAGGGATAGATCCATGATTCCTTTAACTTTCGGGTTCCTATTTGCCTTTAACATAGCAGCTGTTGTGCAGGATCACTGGCGCATAATACTCGAGTAATTAATTCAACTTTTTCTTAATCAATAACCCAACCAGAAATAAACACAACTAAAGAAAATCTAACAAATATTAAACCTAGAAAAAGGAGGATTATAGGTGATTACAGATATTAACAAAGACATGCCAAAGATGTGACCACAAACGTTGTGGCTGCCTAACACAACAATCTAAGATCAAATATTTTAGACCCATCAAGCACCCCCGGAAAAAAAAAAAAAATACTGCTCTAATTAGGTGCATTGTATACCCAAAATCATCCAAGTTTTAATTAGCCACAAAGCATCAATCTGCTGTTATGCAAAACATAAAAGATGTATATGATAGTAGTATAGTATTTAGAATTTTGGTATTGTCAGTGCTCTGCTTTAAACTCAGCTTATAAACATCATCCCCTTAGATTACTCACTTTTGCCTTGGTCTTTACCACCATCAAGGAATAAGAAATTCATATATTCAATGAGAGGGACAGCAAAATGGGGGATAGTAAGGGTTTAGCTAACAAAAAGAAAATGGAAAAAAGAACAAAAAACCGGATAAAACTAAACATTAAAATTTGGCACTAAATAGACATTACCAATAGCTAACCATGAAGTACAGCCTTCGATTCCGCCATAATTACTGAGCATATTTCACAAAGAGAAATCTAAACAAAAAATCAAGCAGGTAAATGAAAAAAGAAGCACTGTCAGATCTATAATTTCGAACCAGCAAGGGGAATTAGAGTTTTGAATTTTGAGGCTTTGAAAGTATTACAGAGTGCCAGAGCCGGGGACATTGCTGATGCGAAGAAAGAAGAGCCCAATGGGAAAAAATAGAACTGATGACTAAGCGATAAGAAACCATGCGAGAATAGAGAGAGAAATATGAGGGAGCGCTTATTGGAAGTCAAGAATTCTCAAAGGCTTACAACAGCAAAACCATCATCCAAAACCATCATCCAACCCTCTTCAAACCCCATAAATCAAACCCCCTTACATAATTGAACTGAAAGTAATCGAATTATCAAAATTCACATAATTGGACCAATGGTTTGAATTTAATTCAACGTTCTAATTCAAAGACGAAAGAAAAACCAAACATAGCAATGAAATTAAACAAAAACAGAAGACACTCTAGAAACTGAGGAGTTTGATAGTAAGTGATTTGAATCTAATTCAACATTCTAATTCAAAGATCAAAGAAAAACCAAACATAGCAATGAAATTAAACAAAAACAGAAGACACTCTAGAAACTAAGGAGTTTGATAGTTAATTCGACATTCTATTTCTAACATAGCAACTTAATAGAAAAATTGCGGAAATATAGAGAGAGAGAGTACCAACACAGTTCATAAACCAAATTGTCGATGCAGTGAGATCTAGGCAGAGACTCTCTCTAGGAAGAGTGAATGCCGATGCCGACGTACCGACAGACTGACAGAGGACTAAGAATCGACAGATTGAAGCGACAGTAAAAGACGAAGGGTGGCATCAAAGACGGCTAGCAATGCCCATGACAATGTCTATGAGAGAGAGTAGTAGGGGTGGGCATGCGAAGAGAAGATAGGAGAGTCAGAGTCCAAGAGATTAAAGAATGAGTGGTTTTTGTTAAAATTCTTTATTCTTTCAACAATAAAATATAGGTATTGGCATCGACGGTTCAGATTAAACTGATGAGTTGTTTGGATGGTTGAGACTTCACGAACACCAGCAAATTATGGTGAGCATAGGATTTGACGGTTATTGTTTAGATGGTTCAGATTAATCAGTGCGTGGTTTTTGATAAATAGGGAAGACTTTGAATAGACGGTGAAAGACGTCCAAAGACTTTAGAGTTGTGTGGCTGGTTGGAGTTGTGTGGTTTTTTTTTTTTTTTTTTTTTACTTGGCAAAACTAAATTTTTTTTAGTTGGTGGTTACAACGTAAATTTTTTCCGTTGGTGGCAAAATTAAATTTTTTTTAGTTGGTGGTTATAATTTAATGGGTTGTTTGAAATTTAAAATAGGTAGGAAGTATCTTTTTGATAGAATTGCTTGAAATTGCAGGATTGAGGGAGGGAAGCATGATAAGCCATTCTTATTCTAGCATTTATTATATAAAGATTAGTATGGACAAATATTAGTCAATTTAAACTTCATCTGTAGCATGATCAACATTGTTAGACTGGGATCCTAGTTAGAATGGATTAAGGTTCCATAGAATTGAAATTGTATAATTGGATCAAGAATCGTTAGATTCTAACATTTGTTTGGAACAATGAAAACTATTTTGTAAGAGTAAAGATCTTAACAAACATCCATTAAGAGGATAGAAACTTAGTTTCACCATATTTTCTATAATCTTTTGATGACAAAAACAATTATTGTTGTATTGTTACATTGACGACAATTATGTATGAACACTTCATGAAATTCATTTAGGATCATGGATCGGCATGTAAGATTGCAATATCATATTACGATCTTATCGTATAGTTTTTGAATTCAATTAGCATCATAAAATTTTAATGGATTGAACATTCCAGCGGGAGGTGGATTGACGGAGAATGTTTGAATCGTTGAATCCTGAGATTTTAAGATTTGGATCAAGGGTTTAATAGGTTATGATATTGATTCCTACGGAGCGAAGACCCCTATGTCTTTTCTTTTCTTTTCTTTTTTTCGCGGGGGGTGGGGGGGACTGGTGGGGTATGATTGAGTAAGAACATTATGCGTGTGGTCAGCTGAAGAAACTTACTTGGGCCAGATACACGTAATTGGCCCGTGTACTAGGTTTACAATTCAAGGCTCGACTGAGGAGTTAGTTCCTATGTCTGCCTTTTCTCATTCCGCTTCCCTGTCCCTCCCTCGTCCCTATCAATGATCCATAACATTGTACAAGTAAAATGTCACACTAAGTTGTATTCGAAAACCTAATGATGCACTCAGTCGAACAAAGCTAGCCATCGGCAAAGGCTTTGGCTAAAGTAAAATGCCACACCAAATTGCGTTTGTTATATACTTTTCCCAATAGTACACAATTCCACTGTTTTAGAATTACATAAAAACAACCTCTCTACAATTTTGTCCTAACCAAAAATTGGATTCAGGTTAACAAGGGTTATGTCAATTCTCACACACATCTTAAAGTCTGAAACTGAACTTGCTACGAACCAGAATTCAACATGGAAAATTGGATTCAATTTGAAGTGGACTAGCACTCTTTCCTAGATGCAGATGGGCGAAACAGATTGCAATTACCAAGAAAACACCAAGTCTAACAAGCGCCAAATCAAGAGTGTAATCTTAATTTCATTTAATATGATTGAACAGCGACTTTACAACAACCCTTCATCTACCAGCACAGGTGGAAGAACTTACAGTTAGAAAGAGGCAAAACAAAAGAAACCATGCAAACATCAAATTATTTCAAAACCAAAAACATCCATCCACGACATATCCCAAGCTTAAAACTCAAGAAGATGAAAGTTATATATATATCCACTAAAACTAATAACCAGAACGTATGTGAATTCCAATTGCAACAGTCAAAATGGTGAGAATACAGAAGAAAATAATGGCATGAACCAAAACAGAAATCCCGCTTGTGCTCATATTTCCAAATTCCACCACCCTTGTTCTTGCAGGCAGTTGAAACAGCAGCCCCGGTGACAGAAGTATAAAGAGAGCCACTGACACCACCACTGGCCCCCAATCAACCACCATTGCTCGACGTGTGTGGTTCTTTTTGTATCCCCTCTTAGTTCACTCTCTATGTATCAGTCTGTACTGGTTGATAGCAGTTGTCTCCTGATAGAGGGGAAGGATGCTAAGAATTTGTAGGGCGAGTGAGAGGGAGTTTTCCGTGGTGAAGAAGGAGAAAGACAAGCTTGCTAAGGAAAAAGACGGGGCAGAGAAGAGGGAGGGGGGGAAGGAAGGGATCAAGAAAGGTGCCGTAGGTGTTCTTGTTTTCATTGGCTTAATAAAGCCCAGTGTGTTTGCTTTATGGATTATTTGAATGACTACTTTTTCTTTTCTTTACAATTCATTCATTCATGAAAACTGCACCTTCTGTCTGTATCGCTTTTTCCTTTGTGAGGTGCCTTGCTTTGGTGTTGATCAAGGAAAAAAGAAATATAGGAGACAATGTGTAAAGTTAAGGGGATGATCAAGACATGGAGGATGCTGGGGTTTGGTTTCGTTTGTGTTTTTGTTTGGTTTGCTCGGTTAAAGAAAAGCTAGTTTCTCTTTCAAGTTTAATAAAGGCATATGCAAGAAACTTCCATACGATTGCTGAAGATTCTTACATGTTTTATATGTCAGTAATTGTGATGCACGAGGACCGAAGCTTTTGTGAAAAGATGGGAAATAAAATACGTAAAATGATAAAGAAATGGCTCATGATATATATGTCTCACTACCACATACTTTTTAAATATATTGTTATAGCAAAGTTAACATGTTATATGATTTAAAATTACCTATTTTTTAATAGTTACAACTAACTATGATTCGTGAAATGTCACCATTCGTCGGCTACGCCATTGAGCAAATGGCACCTTAATCGAATCAATTATATCCACAAAGACATATTATAAGCATAAATTTATAATTGTGAAAATTCATCAATAAAGAAGTGATTTCACCCAATTTATATGTTGTAATAATTATATCACTTTTTTTCAATATAATATATGATAATATAATTTTTAAACTAAGATTGTAGCAAGAAATTTATTATTTTGCTAAAGATACAATATTTAAGGTAAAAATAATTTCAACCTTCATGCCAGTTTAAAGATTGATACATTATGCATTATATGTGCTTACAGTGGTTGGTACTATGGAACAACCATGATAACTTGATGATTCTAGACCACATATTTGTTAGAACTTGATCTAATTAAACCATTGATTTAATTATTGTTTTTAAATGAATAAAAGTGTCCCTTAAAAAATCATAGGACATTTGTAAATATTGAGAAAAAATAACTTTCATAAGAGTTGTTTAGATTTTGTTTAATTTTTAATGCTTACGCTTTCTACCCGACAACCCATTCAGATTTTCCTATGAACCATTCATATTTTCCTGCGAGACATACATATTTTCCGCTGAAGAGGGCATTGGTTCCCAGCGGCCCATCCAAATTTTCCGGAGAGACATGCATATTTTCATGTGAAAAGGGCGTTTGCTCCCAGCGACCCATCCAAATTTTCCGACAAAACATCCATATTTTTTTGGCGATGAGTGTGTTGGCTCCCTCGCTCCCTCTTTGGTTCCCATTTTTCCGGCGATGAGCAAGGATGGCCATTTAGCGACCATTATCACCAATCTTTAGCACCAACCGGCCATTAGCCCCATTGTCATCGAGTCGTGGTCGAGTGTATTCGCCGGATTACAAACGTTTGATCTCACCGTAGAGAGGCCTGAACCTGCGGATTTGATGGTGAACGACTTTTTCCGGCCAGTTGGTCGGTGCCGGCGGGTGGCAGCGGCTGGATACAATCGCTAGGGTTTTGGTGGTTGGCCAGTTTTCCTTTTTTTTGTTTCGATTATTTGATTTTGTTTAATAGTAAATAACATTGTCTTGAAAGCAACAAAAGTACAATGACATGGTGGCTAGGTGACTTACCATATTGTTCTGTGTTGTTCATATGGTTAGGGTTTCCATTTTGGGTAACAACCTTTTACTTTTTTCGGTTTTTGGTGGACAATTTTTTAATTGCAGCTTGACAACTTTTTAATATTTCCTTGCCTTTTCCAACCTTAAGAGCTTTTTTTTAAATATATTTTAGCATGATTTTCTTATCTTTTTTTTAGCATATGAAATCTTTCTTTGATAGAAAAGAAAAATATGAAATATTTCAAGATATTATATTTCCTTTTCTTCCGCCATAAATTACAAAACCCTAATATCTCGAATTCACAAATTCAGTCTTATTCAAGCACTTAACATCAACAATAGTTCATCAACTTATTTGATAAAATTACTCATCGTCGTCTTCTTCTCAACAAGTCTTGGTCCGGTCAAAATCACCCAACGTTGTCCATCTTCTTGAATAGCTTAAATTGGAATGTTAACATTCAATCCCTTGTTTGCTAATTAAAAATATGTATTGATTACTAGCAAATCATATTTTTATTTCTTTAGTTTCTTTGCATGTTGACTATTCTATTGTAGCATCTTAACTGACAAAGAGATAATGTTAAGTTTTTTTTTTAATACAACGTTGTTAATTATAAATTTTCAGTAGAACTTTTTAGACTTATAATTTATGGTTGTTCTATCTTTTAACTTATAAGTTTTGAGTAGAATTTTTAGTTCTTACATTTATGATTGTTATATTGTCAGTCATGAATAAGTTTTCAGGTTGCATGATAGAATTATTTAGACTTATAATTAGTAATTGTTCTATTATTTTAAATTCTTGTACTTATGATTCTTCTACTGTTAGTTAAGAATAAGTCTTCAGTTTTAATGATAGAATTATTTAGACTTATAATTTAATTTTCTATTGGTATTTTTTGTGATAATTGAAAAATAAAGAGTATATATTTTTTGAATGAAAGGAAAGTAAATAATATAGTTAATCTTGTTATAGTAACAGTAATTCTAATTAAAATGTAAAATTTGAAGATAATATTTTGACAAAAGGTAGATGAATTAGTAAGTAATAAATTTGGAGTATTAGCCTTCTTTTTTGCTTCTTTTAACAAATTGGCAATATGCTACACCCTAAGTGTTTTTTTCTTTTTTTATTGGAAGTTAGTACATAATGCACATGAACAAAGAAAATGCAGAAAAAATTACATATGAATATAGTGGCATGAGTGATTTAGCTCCTTAGAAAAGTGAAGGTAAAATAATTAAGGATTTTGGACAATGAAATTCTATGGGCATAATTTGGAAAAGAATTTCAAGATTTTACCATGAGAGATATGACAAAATTGATATCTAGGTCTTTGGATTTATGTGATCAATTTTATGAAATTTATGTGAAACAAAAGGATTTGGAGTCTGACAAAAGGGGCACGTAAGAGTGGAAGAGATGTACCTCCAACTTCAATAATATTTAAATGTTCCGCAGAGGGTGAACAAGATCCAAAGTACCTAAAAAACCCCAACAGGATAAGAAATCCAAAATAGTTGACAAGATGTAATTGTCTAATAGAAATTCGATTCAAATGAATGAAAGAAGTACATTATTGCATTGTTACTAGATTGGTGATCGAACATTCACATACTCTTACAAAATTATGACATACAAGACACTTCAGGTTGGTAAATAACTAATTAATTTTTGATTTTTTCTATTTGTCATTTTATATATAATCTTATTAAAGCATGCTTTATTTTCTAAATGAAAAAAGTAGGTCTCACAAGAAAATCAGCAACCTATGATGTTGGCATTCCCCCATATTTCATATATCAATCCATAGCAAATAGATCGGAAAGCATTGGAGAGCTTCTATGCCAAAACACTAACTTGAAAAATCATCTCTACAAGCATAAGAATGAGCAAGTCAGAGGGGGTGATGCTAAAGCCGTTTTGGCGTATTTTCTAAGGAAAGAAAGATGTTGATTTGGCATATTACCTAAGATATACAAAGGATGTCGAGGGTAGATTAGAGAACTTATTTTGGGGTGACAAAATGTCGCACGTGGATTATAAAATGTTTGGGCATGTTCTTGCTTTTGATAGACATACAAATGTAATGAATATAGTAAGCCACTTATCGTGCTTGTCGAAATCAATCGCAATCAAAAGATAATGACTTTTATCTATGCTCTTGTAATTCATTAGAACAAATCCTCTTTTATTTTGATTTCGGAGTAGTTAGCTGAAGCGGGAGATGGACAAAACCCAAAGACAATTATGATAGATGGTGACAAGGCTATGGCCAATGCAGTTAAGGTGGTACTTCTAGAAGCACGACATAGATTATATCTATGACATCTACTAAGAAACGTGCAATCAAATGGCAGCTCACAATTTACAAGTGGTTTCATTAAACATGTTAGCAAGTATCAGACTCAAATAGATTTTGAAGTTGATTGGCAAGAACTTGTGTCTCATTGTGGTGTACACCATTGAAAGTTGGCAATGGAATTGTACAATGATAGGAAAAAGTGGGCAAAAGTATATCTACATGGAAATTTCTTTGAAGGTATCTAAATCACTATTACAACACATTTATCTGTTGCTTATTTTAAAAAATTTATTCCATATTTATTATTTGTCAACTACTTTAGGAATAAAGAGTATGCAAAGAGTAGAGCCTGTGCATAGAACAATCAAACTAGGATTGGATTTAAACATGAAGTTATATAGACTTGTTCAATAACATGAACAAGTAATTCTTTTTTTTTTTTTGGGGAAAGAGAACAAGTAATTGTTGAACAAAGAGATAAAGATTGAAAGGCCTCATCATGAAATAAAATGTTGAAATAATAATATAGTTTATTACGTAAAGCATGACGGGTATGTATAACATTTTCCTTATTCCCATCTTTTGTGCCCTTAGGTGTAAGTCGTATAAATATCCACTGATCGCCTATTGAATAAGTAAATTATATTATTAGTTTTGGGATAATTTACTTATTCATGCATAACCATGAAAAGAAAAAATTTCACCTATACATATCCAATTTGATATCCATTTGTCCAAAAAAAAGCATAAAAATTGATATATGCTATAAATTGACTCTTTGAAGGATTCTGGTAAGCATCCTCACTTGTGTCTTTCAAATTAAACATTTTGTCACGAATTCTCGCTTCTTCAGAAGTTAAAAATTGCAAATAGCTTTTGTACTTCTCATCGACACCATGTGTAAAATCATCCAAATTATGTAGATTCTCTTGGATATCTTCTAAATCTATAAACTACATACAAAACAGAAAAAGATATAATAACCAAATTGAAAAGGGAAAAATCTTCATGTGCAATAACAAACAAATATACCTAATGTGTTCCATCTATTTTGTTGACTTCATTGTTGTCAGTAATGCTTTGCGAGACAGTCATGTCATTCAAATGCCAAGAATTAAAATTCTATATAAGATAAAATATAGTAAGATAACAATAACTTAGAATTTTTATTACACGAGGTTAATTACGAGGAAAAAGAAATTCACTATTAATGATGTACCATTATGTATCCATTCCACAATGATAAGTCCTCTCTTTGTTCAGCATCAAATTAGCATCACTTGAATCTTGCCAAATATTACATGTTGGGATCCACATTGAGACAGATCTTGAAATTTCACCATGTCTTCTTTCCTTATTATGTGACATTTCTTCCTTATCAACTCATTAATTCCTAAATTTACCCCAATCTCTTGAGATGATGACTTCACATTTACCAATTTTTTATGATTGGATTGCTTTTGAATCTTGTGAATCTTTTCATCATACATAGAAGGATGGATATCTTTAACTGTTACTAAGTCATTGCGAAAGTAAAGTTTACTAAAGCTTATGTCAGCTGAGGCCTCGAGAATCTTCATTCTGATAATTCATGAGTTTTGATTGTATGTGGCATCAAGTTCTTGTTTTCTCTTGGCATTTTCATCACTGAGTTGCCTAAAGTCCTTACTACAAACTTTCATGAATAGGGAATTGCAAGGTTGTTTTGAGATTTTTTCAGACACATCTTTCATTTGCGTTGTATTAAGAGTGACAAATGAAATATCAACTTTGTCTTTTAAGCTCTCTTTTTTCTTTGGCTGATTAGAATAACCCATACTCATTCAATTCAAAGTGAATACCATGTTTTTTAATACTATCAAGTTGAGTGAAAACACATTTTAAAAGTTTCGTGTTTGGTTTGTAGTTTTTCAAAATTTTTGAACAATTACATGGATGAATGGAATTTTCACTCGAAATGTTTTCATTAATCTACAAGAAAGACAAAAAAAACTAACCAAAGGATATGACTAACACGTCACATTCAAAGGCATAGTCTTTAAAATAAGCCATATGACAATTATTATTAAAAGCATATCACTCAAAAATTTCATTCAAAAATAATAAGTTATATTTGGTGACTAATATTGTACTTGATCATAGTTGAACTAACAAATCAACATTTAAAATTAATAATCATTCTGAGGTACCCAATTAATAAAAAAATTAAAAATATAATAATTGAAATTAAAATCCTTGTACTTATCTAGTCAACCTTCTTTTCACCTTATGCACTAAAGCTCTACATTGAGGAATCCATATTGCAAGATTTGATTAAATTAATGATGACATGGCATTAGCGGACCATAATTGATCAGAACTTCATAAATTTATACAACTAAAGCACTAGGGTTTATATAAGGATTAGAAAGATGTGTTTGAATATTAATTAACCCTAAATCAATAATGAAAATGTCATTTATTATATGAAATATTTCTTGCAACAATAAAAAGGAGAGAAAATCCACCGAAATTGGACTTTCCTAAGTGTTTCATTGGGCAGCCTACTTCTCAAAAAATAGCCTGTAAAGAATGGAAACTCGTTGCACTACTACACAACCAAATATTCGAACCACTAAGGCAGTTCACATTTATGTGTCATTACATCTCGCTTTTGCTATACAAACACTTTAAAATAAATTAAACAAAGTCCTACTAAACACCAAACCCTAGCAACTATACCCAGATGTCGCCACCCACCAACATCGACTAATGGGCTGTAATAGTTCCCAGTCATAAGCTCCGCAGCTTTCGACATCTCTACAGCAAGACCGATTGTTTGTAGTTGAGCAAGTCCATCCAACGACGATTCGGGCACTATTGGGCTAATGACCGAGATTGATTCTAATGGCTGTCACTAATGATCGATGACAACGGTTGGCAAATGGACTACAAAGCTTGCCGAAACTAATGACAATGGCGAACGATGTTGGTTGCAGGAGAAATGAGACACAACGAGGTAGCGAGAAAGCCAACACACTCACTGCTGGAAAATAAGGATGTCTTGCAGCAAAATTTTGAATGAATAGCGGGAACCAATGCCCTCTTCACTAGAAAATAGGGATGTCTCGTCGAAATATATGAACGGCTACTTGGAAAATTTGAAGGAACATAAGTGGGTAGCAAGCATGGGCATTAAGGATTAAACAAAATCTAAACAACCCTTATGAAATTATTTTTCTCAATATTATACATGTTTCTTTTATTTATTTAAAAATAGATAATTAAATCAACGGTTCAGATCAAGTGATAACAAATGTATGGAATAGATTTATCTGGTTATGGTGGTTATCAAATAGTGATTGACTATAAGTTTTTGCTTATATGAATGAACAATGGTTTAATTGAATTTAAATTGGCAAGTCTTAGTACATTGTCTAAATTAATAAATTATTTGTAACCTCTCTCAGCTATAAAATTATAGTACAAGTCTTCTTCTTATAGTATGATTGGTCTCCATTAGAATATCTTTTGTAGATGTTGTTGGAGTAATGACACCCCAAAAGGGTGTTTACTTACTCTCTCTATCTCTTTTGTTATCCCACATGGAACTTTTGGAAGTGGCTTGAAGAATTTATATATCCCAATCTTCTTGCACTTATCGAATAATTGGAAGTCATGTTTTAAGGGAGGTTGAGGGGACTTGGGATGCCACACGCGCGCGCGCGCCGCTGCCGCCCGCTCGGACCGGGCCGGGCCGGGCTGTGGGCTTGGGCCTTACACTGTATTTTTTGGAGGAATTTTCGAGAGGACTGATTGCGTATGAGCTGTTGTAATCCTAACGGCTAGTTCACTAAGTCCTTCTCCATCTCTGCCTTAATCACCATGATCCTCTCCCCATTAATGCTTCAGTTATATTATTCTCTCCTTTATCTGATTTTCTGCCTCTGTTTCACACCTTTCTTTATAGCTTGGTTGACAGTTTTCTCTCCTCCAGTCCATTATAAAAAGGACTCTACTGCAACTCTGCAGAACACACAGAAAACGAATTCTCTCTTCCCCTCTCTACTTCCTGAGCATACAAGTTGCTATACTCCAAAGCTTCTCCCTCGAGTGCACGAGTGCGAAGCCAGCAGTGTTAAACCTTGGGGAGCTTCTCGCCATAACGATTTGCACCTAAGTCGGACGAATTAAGCTTTCAGGTCAGTGGTTCATACCACCACACAGGTCGTCTCCTTGTTCCTCCAGCAGCTATTATTTTTCATTTTTCCAACAATCTAAAAGCTTAATTTCAATAGCTGCTGCTCCAAAAACTCTCCCCGAACTCTACAAAATTGAACTTCTTGATGGAACCAATTATAAATGTTGGTCTCAAAAATTGCTCCTTTGCTTTGAGCAACTTGAGATTGACTACGTGCTCACTACTGATCTCCCTGATGAAGGCAACATAGTTATTGATTCTGAACCTGTAACTCCTATGGTTCTTAAAACTCCTTCTATTCCTCTTGACGAAACCACAAAGAAGAAATTCGAAGGGGACAATAAACTGGCTCGCAATTATCTACTAAATAATATATCTAACCCTTTGTTTGATCTATTTGTAAGTTTTAAATCTGCCAAAGTTATTTGAACCAAACATGAGATAAAATATGGTTCAGATCACGCCGGGAAAAGAAAATATGTCATCGGCAAATGATTACAGTTCCAGATTATGGATGACAAACCCATCATAGAACAAGTTCATGTCTACGAAAACATGTGTGCTGAAGTTCTAGTAGAAGGCATGAGGATGTGCGAAATCCTCCAAGCCAACGTGCTGATAGAAAAATTTCCACTATCCTGGAGCGATTACAGAAACCACCTCAAGCATAAGAAGAAAGATCTCACACTGCAGGAGTTAATCAGCCATATGCAGACTGAGGAGGTAAATCAGCTGAAAGATAAGATATCTTCCCTTTCTTTAAATTCTGTTAGTTCTAACCTATTTGAATCTGCTATGCAAACGAACAAAGATAGGTTCAAAGGCAAAGGGAAGAAATTTCAGAAGCCAACTCAAAATCTCAAGAATCAGAATTCTGCTAACAAAAGGATTCAGAAGCCCAAGGTGGTGTGCTATGTGTGTGGCAAGCCTGGACATAAGGCCTATCAATGCAATCAAAGGAAAGGAACAGTCCAAGCCAAACACAAGTCTGCAACACCTACTGCCAACATTGCTGAAACTGAGGATAATGAGATTATTTGTGCGGTTACCACCGTGGAGGCAAATCTGGTCCATAATCTGTCAGAATGGATCCTGGATTCTGGAGCGTCAAGGCA
Source organism: Carnegiea gigantea (assembly GCA_029747015.1). Classification (NCBI taxonomy): domain Eukaryota; kingdom Viridiplantae; phylum Streptophyta; class Magnoliopsida; order Caryophyllales; family Cactaceae; genus Carnegiea; species Carnegiea gigantea. The sequence continues at coordinate 241,582 of JAKOGI010000473.1, read as the reverse complement.
TTTCTGTGCCAACAAGGAACTCATGACTGACTTTGAAGAGGTTGCTGATGGACAATGTGTCTACATGGGCAACTCTTCTACAGCTGCTGTCAAGGGTAAAGGAAAGATTTTACTTAAGTTTACTTTTGGCAAAATGCAGTCTTTAAGTAATATTTTATTTGTCCCTTCCCTTCGTAGAAACTTAGTTTCTAGTACCCTTCTTGACGTGGCTGACCTTAAAATTATACAAGAAGCTGGTAAAGTTGTTTTCATGTGAAATGGGGACTTCGTTGGGAAGGGGTATCGTAGTGGGGGACTCTTTGTTTTGAATGCTGTTGCGCAAATTAATAATGAAACTACTGCCAATTTCGTGTATATTGCTGAGTCTGTCGATTTGTGGCATGGTAGACTTGAACATGTTAATTTTGCTTCATTGAAAAGACTTAGAAACATGCACTTGATTTTAAATGTGAATACTGAAAATTGTTCTAAGTGTCTAGTCTGTGTTGAAGCAAAATTTGCTAAGAAGCCTTTTAAAAATGTAACAACCAGGAAAACAGAATTGTTATAACTAGTGCATTCAGACTTAGCAAACTTCAAGAACACTATAAGTAAGGGTGGAAAGAAATGGTATATTACCTTTGTAGACGACTACTCTAGGTATACCAAGATTTAGCTCCTTAAGTCTAAAGATGAGGCTAAGGAAATGTTCTTAAAGTACAAAGCCGAAATTGAGAATCAGTTAGACCGAAAAATCAAAAGACTTAGGTCTAATAGAGGTGGGGAATATGACACCAATTCTTTGGCTGCCTTCTATGAGAAAAATGGCATAATACATGAGACTAGCGCTTCTTACACTCCTCAACAAAACGGTGTTACTGAATGAAAAAATCGTACCCTTAAAGATATGATGAATGCCATATTTGTTAGTTCTGGTTTATTAGATAACATGTGGGGGGAGGCTGTCTTGACAGCTTGTTTTATACTCAACAGAGTTACCCACAAGAAGTTAGATAAAACCCCATATGAATTGTGGAAAGGGTATGCTCCCAACCTGAATTGTCTAAAAGTGTGGGTGTGTTTAGCCAAAGTTGCACTACCTAGTCATAAACGTTCAAACATCAGCCCCAAGACATTTGATGCTGTCTTTATTAGTTATGCTCAAAACAGTGTTACATATAGATTTATGTCTTTATCTGACTTCTCTATTTCGGAGTATAGAGATGCTGATTTCTTTGAGCATGTTTTCCCCTTGAAAAGGAATGTGTCTCATACTGTGTCTAATATTGTATCTGAACATGTGAACTTACCTGCTTCTAGCTCTAGTGTTAGAGACTTGGGACCTAAACCTAGAAGAAGCAAGAGACAAAGGATTGAAACTAGTTTTGGCCCTAACTTTATCACTTCTTTTCTGGTAGAAGTCCTTGAGAACTTTGACATTGATGCTTTGACCGATGAACTAGCATCTCTTTATTTACTTGAGGAAGATCCCAAAACCTACCAAGAGGCTATGAGGTCTATAGATGCTAATTTCTAGAAAGAAGCCATTAAGAGTAAAATAGATTCCCTTGAGTCAAACAAAACTTGGGAATTGACCGACTTGTCTAAGGATTGCAGACCCTTTAGTAGTAAATGGATCTTCAAGAAGAAACTTATGACGGATGGCTCTATTGAAAGGTACAATGCTAGATTAGTCATTAGAGGCTTTGACCAAAAGAAAGGAATTGATTTCTTTGACACTTATTCTCCTGTGACCAAAATTGCAACAATCAGAAGTCTAGTTGCTTTGGCTGCTATCCATGATCTTGTGGTACATCAGATGGATGTTAAAACAGCATTCCTCAATGGTGACTTAGAGAAAGAAATTTATATGTTACAACCTGAAGGGTGTGAGGTCCCTGGTCAGGAGAACAAAGTATGCAAACTAAGAAAATCCCTTTATGGTCTAAAACAAGCCCCAAAACAGTGGTATGAGAAATTTGCTAGTTCTTTAGAGAAAAATGGATTTACTGTTAACAACTCAGATTCTTGTGTTTATTCCAAAATGTTTTGAGCTGATTATGTGATCATATGCTTGTATGTGGATGATATGGTGATCTTTGGTACCAACTTATGTGCCATTAATGAGACTAAAAGAATTCTGTCTTCTCTCTTCGAAATGAAAGATTTAGGAGAAGCAGATGTTATCTTGGGGATCAAACTTATAAAAACCAAGAGTGGTTTTTCCTTAAGTCAGTCTCATTACATTGAGAAAGTGTTAAAAAAATTTAACTCTTTTGATGTGGTACCTGTAAGAACTCCCTATGACCCTAGCATACATCTTAAAAAGAGCAGAGGACCTACTGTGTCTCAAATTGAATATGCTAAGATAATAGGGAGTGTGATATTTCTCATGAACTCCACTCATCCTGACATTGCATATGCTGTTAGTAGACTAAGTAGGTACACTCATAATCCTGCTAAAGAACATTAGGATGCACTTCATTGATTGTTGAGATGCCTTAGAGGTACTATGGATTGGTGTTTACACCTTTATAAATTTCCTGCTGTACTGGAAGGTTTTTGTAACGTAAATTGGGTTGCTGATAACGATGAACTAAGTTCTACTAGTGGTTATATTTTTACATTGGGTGGAGGAGCTATTTCATGGAAGTCTGCAAAACAAACATGTATAGCTCGCTCAACCATGGAATCTGAGTTTATTGCTCTTGAGTTGGTAGGCCAAGAAGCTGAATGGCTCAAGGGTCTCCTGACTAACATACCATTGTGGGGGAAACAATCAACACCCATCTCCTTGCATTATGACTCGCAAGCAGCAATTGAAGTTGCGCACAACAGTGTCTATAATGGAAAAAAAAGACATATCCGTATTAGACATGGTGCATTAAAGTAATTGCTGAAGCATGGTGTTATCTCCTTGGAATATGTGAGATCCGAGAAAAACTTAGTAGACCCTCTCACAAAGAGATTGCCAAGAAGAGTAGTTCTTGAAATGTCGAGGGGGATGGGGCTAAAGCCCATGGAATGAAGAGATATGGTGGATACCCATTTGTGGTCAAACGAAGTCATATTAATCTTCCAATTGCACTATTTCCCATCGCTATGGCGAGTGGTATTGCTTGTGCTATAGAGAAGCACATTAATGAATCCATAGCCTGCTATAGTGGTGCTATAGAGAAGTACTTGATGGATTCATCATCATTCTATAAGAGGTTGAGCTAACATATGCTCTTAATAATTCCAAGCCATGATATGGTGGTCTAAGTAGAGGTAGACTAATGGAATTACCTAAGTAAGTGTGAAGGTCTGGCCGCCTTCTATGAGAGACAAGGGCTGTCTCTCTAGAGCACTTATGAGACCCGAGGTATGCGCATGAGCCTAAAAGCACAAGTGGTTATCGCAGAGTATACATATTTTAGGATTGATATGTGTCGACAGGGCCTCATTCAAAGTCTAACAAGTTCAAGACTAAGTTCACTTGTCAGACTTAGATGTTGCCTCTCTTCACTGCGTATCAATTCAATCGCAAGACATTGATACTTAAGTATCCGACCCTTCTTGCCCAGGAAATCTTTTTCATTCTTCTTTTCCTTTTGTGTGCCATTAGTGGGGGATTATTGGAGTAATGGCACCCCAAAAGGGTGTTCACTTACTGTCTCTATCTCTTTTGTTGTCCCACATGGAACTTTTGGAAGTGGCTTGAAGAATTTATATATCCCAATCTTCTTGCACTTGTCGAATAACTGGAAGGCATGTTTCAAGGGAGGTTGAGGGGACTTGGGATGCCATACGCGTGCCTGCCGCCGCTGCCCGCCCGCTCGTTCGGTCTGGGCCGGGCTGTGGGCTTGGGCCTAGGCCTTACACTATATTTTTTGGAGGAATTTTCGAGAGGTCTGATTGCGTATGAGCTGTCGTAATCCTAACGGCTAGTTCACTAAGTCCTCCTCCATCTCCGCCTTAATCACCATCATCCTCTCCCTATTAATGCTTCAGTTACATTATTCTCTCCTTTACCTGATTTTCTGCCCCCGTTTCACACCTTCTTTATAGCTTGGTTGACAGTTTTCTCTCCTCCAGTCCACTATAAAAAGGATTCTACTGCAACTCTGTAGAACACACAGAAAACGAAGTCTCTCTTCTCCTCTCTACTTCCTGGGTATACAAGTCGCTATACTCCAATGCTTCTCCCTCGAGTGCACGAGTGCGAAGCTAGCTGTGTTAAACCTTGGGGAGCTTCTTCACCATAACGATTTGCACCTAAGTCGGGCGAATTAAGCTTTCAGGTCAGTGGTTCATACCACGACACAAGTCGTCTCCTTGTCCCTCCAACAGTTATTATTTTTCATTTTTCCAAGAGATGTCAACGACATGGCCCACGATTTCTTTTAACCCAATAAATTTGTGATTAGTTCTAACACTACACACCTTACTATTTCAGGTGCTTAACGCATACATTTATGTTGTATCGATGCCAAGGAATGTTATTGTAGTTCAAAACATTCATCATCATCCACATAATATGTCAACTAAATCTCGAAACATACATTGAAATGAAGTTCACACTTAATAATAGTTATATTTATAAGATTTTTTTGTTTATGGTAGTGTTTGGTTCGGAAGACATGATTTTCTCATACAATAGCTTTCTAAATTTTTGTGCTCGTATAGTAAAGAACAAAAACTATTCTTCAAGAAAAATCATTTCCCCCCAATGCGACATAATGATTTCCATTTTAAGAAGAAAGGAAGATGATTTTCTTCCTTCTACATTTTTGACGGTATAGTCAGCCGAACTTTAGGTGCAAAATAAAATTTTATTAGTTTGTATTGAAATTTGGTTATCTGATTGGAAATAATAAGATATACTCAAATCTAGATTTTAAGATGAGCTTTGCTTCATATTTTCAAGATTTACATCTATCAACACAAGTCAATCGACATCTTTCGCCACTTAAAAAATCCAAATTGTCATTTTTTACCACTAAAATGTATCAACGGCTTAGATCAAAACTCGATTATCAGATTGTAAAGATTAAAATAAGCTCAACTGCAAATTTTGAGCCCAACATTTCTTTATTTGGTCACCATTTTTCTCATCCACAACAATTGAGTTGACATGTTTTGCTACTTAAACAATTCGGTTGATACTTTTCGCCACTAAAGCAATACTAATGGTTTGGATCAAACGTTGATGATCGAATACAAAAGATTAAAACAAGCCTAAATCCCAAATTTGAGCGTGAACTTCTATCATTTAGTTAATATTTTTCTCCACCACGACAATTCAATTGACATTTTCCACAGTTTAACAATTCAATCGACATATCTTGGCACTAAAATAATTTCAACGGTTTGAAACTGAATTATCAAATAGGAAATAATAAAAAAAGCTCAGATCTAAAATTTAAGCTCAACATTCCTTCATCATTTAATATTCCACTATGACAATTTAGTCGACCTTTTCACCGTTTGAACAATTCAATTGACATCTTTTTTTTCCCATAGAAAAGGATTTACCTTGCACCAAATAATGAAAAATATGAGATGAAAATTCATTTTTCTTGGAAAAATATTTTTCACAGAAAATGATTTTTCAAAAACACCATTTTTTTTCAAATCACGCACTACCTGTATGTATGACATCACAAATAAATCTTTTTTGTCCTAACACACATATTTTTCATAATATATTAAAATTTCCTATTATTTCTATTTGATTTTGAGCTCATTTTATTTTCTCCAACCTAGTTAGAAAGAAGTAAGTCTTTCAAAATTCTTGGAATCATCTCTAGTTAATATGAGTCAACTCCGTAATCTGATTGATTAAATTCAATTACACTGACTTGAATTGGCACAATACAAAATAATATAGCCCTATCAAGTGTTTCAAATTTAAACCATACCAGTTTGATCATCTGCAGGTGATGCGTTTCCTCACTAACAAATCCACATTCAAGATTGGAATGTAAGAAAACTAAGAAGGAAATGAAAACAGAAGCTAGGATTCAAGGGGACCTGATTAGAGTGAACTAGGGAAGATAGTTTCTAAACTAAAGTATGGATATAGAAACACCACCATGAATCAGTCTAGAGCCCTTAATCCTTCTTAGGATATAGAAACACCACCTAAGGAATGATTAAGACTCACTAGATCACCACTTTACTCGATTTAAGTAAAGATAAGCTAGTTTGAGTACTTGGAGAGAAACCAGGAGTTAAGAGCAAAGCTCGATTAAATTCTGATTCATTCCATATCTACTAGAAAGCTCTTAAGTAGGCCCTTCCCTAGCTGCCTAGTTGCTTAGGGATTTCCTTGGTCATTAGGAAACCTCTAATCTAGCTTATACAAATCAGAATGCAAACCCGAATTAGCTTAGCTTAAGTACATCAGATGCATCTAGCTAATAACATGCTTAATTATGCTAAACTCAAGCTTGAACATGTTACTAAGGCACTAAGCTATCCACTTGCATATGTGAGAGAAAGAAATGGTTGCTGATTTAACCCACTTTGCGGCTGGCCAATCGAAACCACCCATGATCTTTATCTCCCTTCCTAGCAGCCAAGGAGCCCTCCAAAGCTGCAAATTAGCCAATGATAGGCCTGCTAGTAGCCTAGGTAAGCTAGTTGGCAAGTTGGTAGGTCACAAAGTTATTCCTTTGATGAGATCTCAGTCATTGATACAAAACAGTCAAACCAGCCGTTTGGCATCCAAAGTTCAGCAGCTTGGTTGCTTGGCTTGTACCTAATTTAGATTTGATTTCAATGCATGAATGACTTCATTAGGATGGTAATAATTATCACAAATAAAGAAATTTGGTCTAAATTAGGTCTAAGGGGGTGAACCAGCTAAAAACTCAAACCGTGCTAGAATATAGCCTCATCTAGGATGGTTAACTTGTAGGGGCAAAATCTCCACGAAGCAACTAATTTGACTTGGTTTCGTCTTCAGGGCTTGTTATCTAAGGATTTTAGGTAACATCCTATGCAAAAATATCAACCTTAAACCTTTTGGAAGTTTAGGAAATTAGAGGGACAAAACCGGGTCTTTGCAAAGGTTTATACCCAGGTAGTGTGTAACTTTGCAGGAGCAATGCTTTGACTAAGGCCTAAGGTTTGGTGCTTGAAGTTACATTGCCTGGATTATTTTGAAGGGTTTAATCTTGTACAAGTGCTTGATCTTCATCATCCTCCCCTTGTTGAGAGGAATTTGCCCTCAAATTCACTAAATGCTCATCTTCTAGATAAGGGCTTAAGTCTGCTACATTGAAGGTAATTAAAACACCATAATCTCTAGGGAGATTAACCTTGCAAGTATTGTCATTCACTCTTTCTAGCACCTCAAAAGGACCATTTATCCTAGGCATCAGTTTGCTTTTCCTTTTTGAGGGAAACCTTTTTTTCCTCAAGTGAATCCATACTAGGTCTCAGGGCTGAAATACCACCTTTCTCTTATGCTTGTTTGCTTAAACTTGGTAGGAGGTATTAGATTTCTCAATTCGAGCTATGACTTGCTTGTGGAGCTTCTTGGCGATCACACTTAGTTTCTCTTCTAAGCTTCTAGGCACCAAATCAAAGGGACTTAATGGATTAACTCCATAAACTACCTAGACATCCCTGTAGTTCTCTTGGGTGCCTTATAATAAGCAAACTCAGCATGGGGAACGGTTAAGTCCCATGCTCTTACATTCTGTTTGATCCATGCTCTTAAAAGAGTACCCAAGGTTTTATTTGTTACCTCAGTCTGACCATCAGTTTGGGGGTGGCATGTGGTACTGTACTTGAGCTTGGTTCCCATCTTCTTTCATAAGATTATCTGGAAGTGACTCAAAAATTTTGGATCATGATTATACACAATGGATCTTAGGTTCTCATGTAATCTTATAACCTCTTTAAAATAGAGCTCAGCAATGTGGGTGGCGTAATTGGTCTTATTACAAGCAATAAAGTGAGCCATCTTCGAGAATCTGTCTACTACCATAAAGATAGAGTCCTCATTCCTTTGAGTTTTAAGCAAGCCAAGGATAAAATCTATGCTTACATCAGCCCAAGGGAGGGAAGGAACTGGCAGTGGGGTATATAACCCTTGTGGCAATGAGTGACTCTTGGCTACTTGGTAAGTAGCACATCTCCTCAAGAGGTCTTGAATGTCCTTACTCATCCTTAGCTAGAAGTAGAGCTCCCTTAGCATGGCTAGGGTCTTATTCTCTCCATTAAATAAGAACTCATTCTAGATGAATAACTCTCCTTTGGGGTGTTTTAAGGAAACAGAATATAACTCCCTAAAGTCTTCATCAGTAGCATAAAGGGACTTAAGATGCTCAAATTCTATAATGCAAGCATCTAGTTGAAACAATAGCAAACGCCTCCTTAAAAGTACATCTGCCCCTTGATTAAGCTTTTCTAACATATGCTTGATAGTAAAGTGGAATGACTAGAGGTATTCCACCCATTTAGCATGCCTGGAGTTTAACTGATGTTGTCCTTGAATGTACTTCAAGGCCTTATGATCAGAATGTAAGATAAACTCAATAACCATCAAATAATGGCTCCAATGCTCTAAACTCCTCACTACAACATAGAACTCCTTATCATAAGTCAAGTATTTCCTCCTGGAATCACATAGTTTCTCACTGAAGAAGGCTAAGGTTCTTCCTTCCTAAGTAAGAACTCCTCTTATACCTACACCAGAACCGTCACATTCAATCTTAAATACCTTACCAAAACAAGGTAATGCTAGTACTGGTGCCTCAGTCAGCTTGGTTTTCACCTTCTCAAAGGCAGAATGAGCTTTTGGGGTCCATTTAAAGGATGAACCCTTTAGCACTTCAACCATTAGTGCCATGAGTGTACTGAAGTTTCTAATGAGCCTCCTGTAAAATGAGGCAAGCCCATGAAAACTCCTCATATCATGGATAACCTTAGGCACTGGTCAAGATCTAAGGGCCTCAACCTTGCTCTCATCTACCTTGACTCCTTTGGCAGTCACAATGTAACATAAGAAAGTTACTTCTGGAGAAAAGAAAGTACACTTCTTTAGGTTCCCATATAGCCTCTTCTTTTCTAGGACCACCATGATCTAAGCCAGATGATCTTAGTGTTCTTCTTCTGATCGGCTGTGGATTAAGATATCATCAAAGTATACCACCACAAGTTTACTAATGTAAGGCCTGAACAATTGGTTCATTAACCTCATAAAGGTACTGCGTATATTTGACAATCCAAATGGCACGACTAGCCATCCATACCAACCACCTTTAGTCTTGAAAGCTATCTTCCACTTATCTACTTCACTGATCTTGATTTGATAGTAACCACTCCTCAAATCAATCTTAGAAAACACACTAGAACCATGAAGTTCATCCATCATGTCCTCCAGTCTTGGAATAGGGTACCTATACTAGATGGTGATCTTATTATGGCATAGCTATCACACACATTCTTATGCTCTCATCCTTCTTAGGGACTAAAAGGGCTGAAACAACACAAGGGCTAAGTGACTCCCTAACCAACCCTTTGTTGATCAATTCATCTACTTGTCTTTGTATCTCCATAGTCTCCTTGAGATTCATTCTGTAAGCAGGTTTCTTTGGGAGTATGGCCCCTGGATTAAGGTCAATGTGGTGTTGGATGGATCTTTTAGGAGGTAGTCAGAGGGATCTCATCTGGAAAGATATGACTGAATTGCTCCAGTAATAAGATAGTAAAGGGATGGCTTGGGGGTGAGTGTTTTGGTTCCTCAAGGGTAGTGAGGATCCATTCTTTAAAAGCCTTAAAATCATGATAAAAGGCCTTTAGTAATGGTTCTCCACAAGTGAGAAAAAAATCAGCTTGTTGGGAACTCTTTTATGGTTTTGATTTGTGGATCTAGGAATGGCTTAAATGGACAAGGGTAATCTTTTTCCCATCCTTGGAAAAGGAATAGGTATTCAGGTAACGATCACGCTTCACCTTCTTGTCAAACAACCAGGGCCTACCAAGTAGAATGTGGCATGCATCCATTGGGATTACATCACACCAAAGCTCATCTTAGTAGTTATGGCCAATGGAGAATGAAATCAGGCACCTTGAGTTAACTTGTAACCCTTTACCTTGATTGAGCCACTGAATGTTATATGGATAAGGGTAAACAAAAGCATGGAGATTGTGTTTCTCCACCATGCTTAGAGAGACAACATCGGCACAGCTAGCTCCATTAATGATAAATTAACGCACCTTACCTTAGACAGTACACCGAGAGTGAAAGATGTTCTCTCGTTATCCGTCCTTGGTTTTAAGGGCACTCAAATCTCTCCTTAAGACCAACATCTCTTCTTCATCAGCCTCCTCAACAACCTCCTCAGAATCTTCCTCCTGTTCCTCTATTATGTAAACCTCCTTTTCCTCCTCAATCTCCTACTCCTTAACTGCCTCCTACTCGGGCAAGGTGATTACCTTTCTGTTTGGGCACTTAGAAGTAATGTGGCCAAGACCTTGACATTTGAAACACCTCCTGGTGCTCATGGGGTTGGGGTTAGGTTGTTTTTGTGGGGCTAGGCTTTTTGGTGGAGCTTGGGTTTTTTGTGGGGTGGAAGGGGGAAATGCTCTGTGTTTAGGCAGGAGGTAGGAACTCCCCTTGTTAAAAGGTTGGTTCTGGGGTGGTGGTTTGGGCAGTTCTCCTATGTAGTTTTTGGTTTTCCTTTGTTGCTCAATATTATGAGCAAGGACACTTCATCAAAACTAGTATACTGCTATAGTTCAATAACATTAGAGTACCTAGGATCAAGTCTTCCTAAGTATCTCACAATGGTCTAGTCTTCTGACTCTTGTAAGTCACATTTGATCATTAGTTTTTCAAGCTCTCTAGTATATTCCTCTACACTCATAGTTCTTTGAGTCAAATGGTGTAAAAGGGAATAGTTCTTGAAGGTAAGAAGGGGGCAGAAGCCGAGACTTAAGTTTGACTTTCATTTTATCCCAAGTCCTAATTTTATCCTTTCTTAACTTAACCCTTTTGGCACACAAGTTGATCCACCGGAGAGAGGCATACTTTCTAAGCTTTGAAGAAACAAGTTTTATCTTTCTCTCTTTAGAAATGTCCTTGAATCAAAGACCCTCTCCACTATTTGCATCCACTCCAAGAACTCATTCGGGTCTAGTTTCCCTTCAAATTTTGGAATGTCAACTTTAAAATCATTAACGTTGAGCAGAGGTCTTCTTTCATACTTTCTAAGCTTTGAAGAAACAAGTTTTATCTTTCTCTCTTTAGAAATGTCCTTGAATCAAAGACCCTCTTCACTATTTGCATCCACTCCAAGAACTAATTCGGGTCTAGCTTCCCTTCAAATTTTGGAATGTCAACTTTAAAATCATTAACGTTGAGCAGAGGTCTTCTTTCTTTTCTTCTTAGTCTCCTAGGAGGCTCCTCCTCACCAGTAGAGACCAAATGCTGGCTATCTCTCTCAGCCCTTTCTTATTGATCTGAACCGGGTGAGCTAGTGTTCAACAAGAATTTATTACATTTTTTATACCCTTTATTATCTAATATTTGCTTAAAATAAATGAGTAATTAGGATTTTAATATTGTTTTATTTATTTTGTAGGAATTTTGAAAAAATTTAAAAAAATTAATAATGCTCATATGATTAATATTAGACCAAATGCAAGAATAAAGAAAATGAAAGAAAATCGGCTAATTCCCTTCTTTTCCGATTTTCCCTTCCATTTCTATCAAGAAGGCCGACCCACGCGTGCTCCTCTCTAGCCCATGCTCTCCCACTTGAAGTCACATGCGCCTTACGTGACCCGTCAGTCTTCTCAATTCCTTCACACCCCCCTCTCCTTCTTCTTCTTCCTCTTCGTTATTTCGCAACTAGAGAAGCTTGAGAAGTCCTCCCCAGCCTCTTTATCTCCTTGCTCTTTGTTCATTTTGCTTGCCCAGAACACAAAACTCAGAGTAAGTTTGATGGTCACCTTCTTGATCTCTTCGTCTTCCCCCTCGATCCTCAAAGGCCCAGAAACCGAAGACAGGTAGGGCCTTTCGAGCTTCCTCCATGACCCCAACTATAGTTCTTTCTCTTTCTTCAATCATCAACTTTAATTCTCTCATTACCACTCCCATCCATTACTCTCTATTATTACCATTAATGTGGCAGTTGAAGACTCAGATTTAAGGGGCTGAGGCGTTTTTATGGGAGGTCGAGGGAGTAGAGGAGAGGAGGGTTCAATTCTTTTCAGTTTAGATTGAGGGCTTAGTTTCAGAGATTGATGTAATTTTTCTTATTGGTCAGTGGAAGATTGAGGTTGCAATTTAGTTTTTATAATTTGGTTTGAATTGCCTAAGTTCTGGTTTGATTTGCTGAATTTATTTCCCTTTGTTTCATCTTCCTCTGTTTCGTGTATTCAAGATCATGAAATAATTCAACTAAGTGTTGGTGGCTTGAATTATTTGCAATTTGTTGTTTGAGTTTTCATTTGATGGTCTCCTTTGCAAACTAGTGTATTTCTCACAGTTTATAAATTAATTTGGTCTATAAATTTATTTGATGGAATAACTTGACTTTGATGTTAGTTAATTTAGCATCTAGTTTTGATTTAATTTAGAAATTTTGGTAACCTAATTTCATAACTCATCCCTGAGGATCGACATCTTCAAGTATTACAACGTTAAACCGTATACTTACAAAAATTCACAACAAGTTTTTGGCGCCGTTGCCAGGGTTGGCGTTGTGAAATTTGGTTGCCTCGAGTCGTAGTTTAGTTATTCAAGTCATTTGTGGCATTTTCGTTTTAGTTTTGTAATCATAATTTTTAGTTATGCTTAAGTTGTTAATTTAGTTTTAGAAATTAAGTTTGGTTTAGTTTTGATTTTTGAATTTAGTTAGTGTTTTGATTTTTATTTTTTTTGACATTAGTTTCATTTTGATTTTGAGAGATTATTATTTGCTGGAAAAAAAAAACTAACAATCTGGTTTGTGTGCAGGAAGAGGGGGAAAAAACAAAATAGAAAAATCAATGCAGTTTTTTTTTATTATTTTCGAATGCTGCTTGAATTTTCTAGAGTAATTCTGGTGTGATTTTTATTGTGATGATATTTTTGATGGATTCCTCATAATTTTTAGAGTTTGTGTGAATTTTTCTAGAATTTTTGGGACTGTAATTTTTCTGTGAATTTTGGAATTCATTTTTTGTTTGGATTTTTCTACACTGTTTGGAGACAGAAAAAATTTAGAAAAAATATATTTATGTCCCTTGTGATCGTATGGAATCTTCTATGTATTGAGCTCTGATTTTAGAAGTTTTATTTTCTGTTTTAATTTTATTTTTAGAATTAGGTTGTTTACGGTAGTTTATTTTCTAATTTTCTTTTAGTCTCTTTGTGTTTGAGTTTTTATTTTAGATTTGGTCATTTTCTTTTTGTATATTGTTTTTAGGGTTGATTCACTTTTTGATTTTGTTTTGTGTTTTAAGAGAAAAGAAAAAAAATAGAAAAATCAAAAATTCCAAAAATAAGATCACCAAAAAAAAAAAAAAAATGGTGTGCAAGCTTTGTGTTTGTGCTCCTCTTTGGCTTTTAGTGTTAGGACAATTCTTGATGGAGTCTTTTGTGTTTTTCTTTTCTTTTTGCAACATAGTTTTATTTTTATTAGTTTATTTTGTTTTGTTCACTTAATTTATTTGAGTCTCTCATTTTTGTTTTAGTCATTTGTTTGTAAATAGTGCCGCAGATGCATTTTCTTTCATTAAAAAAAAATTAAACACTTGAAAATCCAAAAAATAAAAAAAATTCTTAAAATTGAAAAAATACGAGCTTCAAGCATGTCAGTTTTTAATCTCCCACAATATGAGCATGAACCTTTCTGGAGTTACTTATGAAGACTTAATGATTATCGTGCTCCATTGAATCAGAATTTTCAAAAGTGAGAAATTTATGAGGTCATTGCTGTGGGTTTGAATTCTGAATCTTGGGGTTATATTGAGTATATTTGTTCTGGAGGTGTACTAGGATTATCATCTAAAACTCAAGATGAGGTTTAGGATTTCTTTGCAAAATTAGCTTGGGATACTTATGAGTTTGATCAAGCTAAACAAAATTTTGGATGCCCAACTCATGGCGAGTCTATTTTTTCTATTAATCCTTACCACTAAGATCATTTTATGAACTCGTATGACCCATTTCACTCTTATGTACCTCCTGTGTTGTGCAATTATTGTGAATCTTCTGATCATGGTGCTCGTACTTGTCCATATCGTGATTATGTTAATGCTAAATGTGCAAGTGTGGACAACATGATTAAAGATATGACTGATAAAATGGTAGAGACAATGAAAGAGAGAATTGCTGAATATTCTTGATGTTTTACTCAAAGTAGGGAGGATATAATTTATAATACTCTGACTCTAGTTTGGGATCTCCTAAACCTGAAGTTAGTCTCTATGATGATTTTGAACCCTCTTATTCTGCTAGGCTTAACGTGGATGAAGACTTGCCTTTGCCTAGTCTAGATCAAGAGAGTGACTTCCCTCTTTCTCTACCCCCTGCCCTTGCACTTGAATTTAGCTCACCTACGGACGTCACTGAGGATGTCCTAGTTTCTACCGACCCACCCACCACTTTAAATGAATGTGGGAATCCTAGTGAGTTAAATGTGAGCGTCATAACTGACTTTGAGCACCATGAGTTAGATAAGTCAGACGATACTGTTTTGTAGGAGTCATGCGAGGAAGTTACACCCACTAAATTACAATTTAATGATGATATTCTTTCTACAGAATATGAATCTTTTTCATGTGCGCTTGATGTCAATGTGGGTTTGGATGTGGATCTGTGTGCTGAGTATGAATCTTTTTCTTTTGACCCCATCCAACTGACTTCTTTTTTGAATCTCACAAGTCTAAATTTGTTGAGTCTAAGGCCATTGTCACTGAATATTTTGATTTAGACTAGGCTCTCGTGCTTTTTGATATTACAAGGCTTGTGGATTTAGAACCCACTGTTTTGACTAGGCAGCTCATTCATGATAACCCAATTTCTAGGCACATGACCCACCGGCTAGCTAGCTTGAATTACATCTACATGTTTGATGTTTGGGCCCATATATTTGATAAGTTGAAGAAAGCCCTCACTTGTGCTGCATTATTATGGTGGATGTACTCTATTTGGTACCAACTCTTATATGTTTATTGTTTTAATTTTATCGAGAGTTGGTCTTCTATATTTGATAAGCTATTTTGTGCTCTAATGAGTTTTGATTTAAGCAGCACTTTTCAGCTTGATATAGAGTGGCTGATGCTCTATAGGTCTCTATTTAAGCATATTTCAAGAGGCTATACCTTAAGTACGCTTCTGCACCTGACCTGGTATAAACATTCTTTTTTTTTATTTTGTTTTCTTTTGTATATTTTTGTTGCTTTGTTTTATTTTCATTAACTTCTTTTTATTTAGCGTCTTGTCATTTTTTCTTTCTTTTTGAGTCTTCTTTTCTTTTTGTATATTTATTTTTCTTTTCGGTTGTATTTTATGTTTCTTTTCACTCCCAATGAGGACATTGTGAGATTTAGGTGTGGGGGTGGAAAAACTTTGAAAAAGTTTGAAAATTTTGAAAAAATTTGAAAACCTTTGAAAAAAATTTGAAAAACTTTGAAAATTCTAAAAGATTTTTGTTTTGTTTTTGGGGAAGTTTTGTACTTTTCTGATTTGCTTAAATCCTATGTGCTTTGATTATTAGCTTGTATGTAAGCGTGATGTGCATAATAGGTCTCCTTCCTTGGTGTACCATTCTTAGCCCTAATTCTTACCCCAATTGTTCATTATTGATGTGTAATCCAACCCATATTTATATCATCATTATCTTAGGGTCTTAGTTTTTCATTATTGGCTCTCTCACTTGTCTTTGATACGATTACTTTGGTTTTTCATTGTATTCCAAAAAAACAAAAAAAAACATGAAAATGCAAATAAAATGAGAATCAAAAAAAGAAGAAAGAAAAGGAATGAAATGAAATTTGGAATGACAAATATCCCTTTAAGGCATGTGCTACTGGGTGTTACCCTTTGAGGCAATGCTGCTACTGAGAAAGCTTGCTTCCTATATTATTAAATCAATAATGTAGTTTGTGTTGGTCAAGTGGGATTGAGTTTGATTCTGGTAAACGTAAGCCCTAGGATGATGATGCACTTGCACATGAGCACTGGAATGGATTCAAAGTCTTGATATATAGTGGGGTGAAATGTTAATGCTTTGATGTCATTCATAGGGTAGAGAGCCTTAATGAGTACATTTTGTTTATATGCAGGCCAATATCTTTACTATATGGGTGATTTAGTTTATTAGAATGTGTATATATCGTTTCCCAGTTTTGTACATATTAATTTTTGAGGAAAAAAATCCAAAAAAGATTTTCGAGTCTCTATTTATGTTTTCTTTTATAGAATTTGTAGGTATATCTTCTGCAAACCCTCACGAGACCTTGCTCGTCTACTAGGGGCAACATAGGAGTTTAAAGGGCTTGTTGCACATGCTAAGTGCAATCGTGATTACAACGAAAGTGAGTTAGAAATTTATTTTCTTTTTCTAGGATTTTTAGTTTTATTTTACTCGAGGACGAGCAAAACTTAGATGTGGGGGTATTTGTTCAACCAGAATTTATTACATTTTTTATACCCTTTATTATCTAATATTTGCTTAAAATAAATGAGTAATTAGGATTTTAATATTGTTTTATTCGCTTTGTAGGAATTTGGAAAAAATTTGAAAAAATTAATAATGCTCATATGATTAATATTGGAACAAATGGAGGAATAAAGAAAATAAAGAGAACCGGCTAGCACGAAAGTCCAGCTTGCAGGCTCAGATTCGTGACCTAATACTCCTCCCTGCTTTTCCAATTTTCCCTTTCATTTCTCTTAAGTGGGCCAGCCCACGCGTGCTCCTCTCCAGCCCATACTCTCCCACTTGAAGTCACATGCGCCTCAAGTGACCAGCCAGCCTTCCCAGTTCCTTCACACCCCCTCCCTTTCTTCTTCTTCTTCTTCGTTATTTCGCAACCAAAGAAGCTAGAGAAGTCCTTCCCAGCCTCTTCCTCTCCTTGCTCTTCATTCATTTTGCTTGCCCAGAACAGTAAAACTCAAAGAAGTTCGATAGTCACCTTCCTGATCTCTTCGTCTTTCTCCTCGATCCTTAAATGCTCTAAAACCAAAGACAAGCAGGGCCTTTCGAGCTTCCTCCATGACCCAACTGTAGTTCTTTCTCTTTCTTCAATCATTAACTTTCATTCTCTCATTACCACTCCCATTCGTTACTCTCCATTATTACCATTAATGTGGCAGTTGAAGATACGGATTTGAGGGGCTGAGGCATTTTTATAGGAGGTCAAGGGAATGGAGGAGAGGAGGGTTCAATTATTTTCAGTTTAGATTGAGGGCTTAATTTCAGAGATTGATGTAATTTGCTTATCAGTCAGTGGAAAATTGAGGTTGCAATTTATTTTTTATAATTTGGTTCGAATTGCCCAAGTTCTGGTTTGATTTGCTGAATTCGTTTCACTTTGTTTCGTCTGCCTCTGTTTCGAGTATTCAAGATCATGAAATAATTCAACTAAGTGTTGGTGGCTTGAACTATTTGCAATTTGGTGTTTAAGCTTTCATTCAATGGTCTCCTTTGCAAGCTAGCGTATTTCTCACAGTTTCATAAATTAATTTGGTCTATAAATTTATTTGATGGAATAACTTGACTTTGATGTTGGTTAATTTTAGCATCTAGTTTTCATTTAGTTTAGAATTTTTGGTAACCTAATTTCATAACTCATCCTTGAGGATCGTCACCTTCAAGTATTACAATATTAAATTGTATACTTACGGGAATTCACAACAGTTAGATGAGCTCACTAGGTTTCTTATCTTCTGCCTCATTGATTCGGCAAGTTGGCGTCTTAAGTAGGCCTTCTGGCTCTTAAGCTCTTCAATATTGGTGGTAGTGGCTTCAAAGTTTTTCATGAGAGCTTCAAACTTCTCCTCTAAGGTCATGCTTGAACTCGTGATTGCGACTGAATCAAAACCGGGAATGGTGTTCTGGGATGTGTTTGGGCAGAATGAAATGCAACTAGAATAGGGGTTCAGGGCCAAGATGAAACTTACACTGATACCAAATATGATGTATTTTCTTACTAACAAACTCACATTCAAGATTGGAATGCAAGCAAGCTAAGAAGGAAATGAAAATAGAAGCTAGGATTCAAGGGAACTTGGTTGGAGTAAACTAGGGAAGATAGTATCTAAACTGAAGTATTGGTATGTAAACACCACCATGAATCAGTTTAGGGCCCTTAATCCTTCTTAGGGTAATGAGACACCACCTAAGGAGTGACTAAGACTCAGTAGATCACTACTTTACTTGGCCTAAGTAAAGACAAGCTAGTTTGAGTGTTTGGAGAGAAACCGGGAGTTAGAAGCAAAGCTCGACTGAATTCTGATTCATTCCATGTCTATCCCAATGAACAAGCTGGCAAGCACTTAACTAGGCTCCTCTCCAGCTGCCTAGTTGCTTAGGGGTTTCCTTGGTCATTAGAAAACCTCTAATCTAGCTTATACAAATTAGAATGCAAACTCGGATTAGCTTAGCTTAAGTACATCACATGTGTCTAGCTAATTATATGTTTAATTATGCTAAAGTCAATCTTGAACATGTTATTAAGGTGCTAAGTTGTCCACTTGCACATGTGAGAGAGAGAAATGGCTGCTGACTTGACTCACTTTGCGGCTGGCCAATCAGAACCACCCATGATCTTCATCTCCCTTCTTAGTGGCCAAGGAGCCTTCCAAAGCTGAAAACTATCCAATGATGGGCCTGTTGCTAACTTAGGCAAGCAATTTGGGAAGCTAGGAGGTGACAAAGTCATTCCCTTGATGAGATCTCAACTGTTGATCTAAAACAGGCAAACCGGCCGTTTGGCGCCCAAAGTTCAGCAGCTTGGTTGCTTAGCTTCTACCTTATTTAGATTTGATTTCAATGCATGAATCACTTCATTAGGATGTCAATAATCATCACAAGTAAGGAAATTAGGTCTAAATTAGGTTCGAGGGGGTGAACTAGCTGAAAACTCAAACTGGGCCATAATATAGCCCAATCTGGAATGGTTGACTTACAGAAAAAGTTCTCCATGAAGCAATTGATTTAACTTGGTTTTCTCTTCACGGCTTGTTATTTGAAGATGTAAGGTAACATCCTATGTAAAAATATCAACCTAAACCTCTTGGAAGTTTAGGAAATCAGATGAACAAAACCGGGTCTTTGCAAAGGTTCATATCCGGGTAGTGTGTAACTTTGCAGGAGTAATGCTTGGACTAAGGCCTAAGGTTGGTGCTTGAACTTGCATTCCCTAAAACATTTTGAAGGGTTGAATCTTGTGTAAGTGCTTGATCTTCATCAGTAGGTGATTTCATAAATAATTTACATTTGAGGTTAATGATTCCATTTTTTTAACACTCTAAGCCGAAGTCAGATGCTTCTATTTTTACCATCATAAAAGAAGAATGAGTCAATTTGCAAGAATCGCTAAATCCTAAAGTTGATGAAAAAAAGCATATTAAGGGTAAAAAAGGGGTATAGCAGACATGTATACGAAGAAGTTTGTATACGTAATGTTGCTTATATACGGATCTCCCCAAACCTACGAATATAACCCAACTGAGAATTGTTGTTGTGTAGTAAATGGTAGGTGCCCACTACTATTCGGCTCCCTATCTCCTGGATACCCTGTTGGAATAATTTCCAATAAAAATGGAAAAGGTACTATAAAATTGATTATATTTTTTTTGTTGTGAAAAAATATAATTAGTAAATCCAATTAACTAATTTTCTATGCATCTCTTCATTTGTAGCCATTAAGATTAAATCTAATGGTTGAAAATTCATCGTATGGAAAGGTGCTTCTCTCTTGAAAAGACATGTAAGTTCTCTATAAATAGGGGATGACTAAGTGTGATTTGGACGTCTAAAAAAAATTGTTCCAACAAATCAATCCCTCTGTGTTTCTGTCATATCCTAATGCATTAGTGCCTATCCAAGTGAGTGCAACACTGGGATAGCAGAGATCGCTTTGTATCTCAAAGGTTTATTCGGGAATACTCGTTGCACGTCGGGTGAATAAAACTTTTAGGACAAGCGATCTTGATCATACCTAGAGGTCTCAGAGTATTCCCAATTTCCAAACCTTTGTGCCACATTTCTAACAATCTAAAGGTTTTATTATTTTTTCCCACAGCTTCTTCACTTTGAGACATAGCCACTAATTTTGTCAAATTAGAGAGGTTCGATAAGGCAACTGTAGGCATTGGTAGAAGAAGATCCATTTTCTTCTTACTACATTGAAGGTAGCATATGTCCTTAACACTTCACCAATTCTAGGGCAAGAAAATGAGACTATTGATCAAATGCGTGCCCGTGCCAAGTGGGAAAATGATGACTACATATGTCATGGTTAGGGGTGAGCAAAAAAATCGAGTACCCGGTTCCGAATGCAGAACCAGTTTGGACCGGGAAGGCACAGACCCGGATCTCATTAGGCCGGTTCTAAGGGCGGCTCAAAAATTTAGAACCTGATTATAACTAGGTCAAAAACTTAAAGAATTTTGATAAAAAATTAAAAAACAGTAAACCCTTATTCCTCAAGTCATGCATCTTTTGTATTAAAACCCAGCTCCCAACTACTCCAATTTAACCTTTTGTATTTTTTACTTTCAATTTATCCGCAACTTACTCTTTATGTATCTCAACCGCTATGAATTTCTTCCTTGATGCTTTGGTTCTTCTCCTCATAAGCCTTGTTGCTTATTATGTATTTGTTTTTATATTATCTTGATAGTTTTCCTCTTTTTCTCTCTCTATTTAACGTGAGTTAAAATAATTTTTATGTTTCCTGTTCATTTTGTAATCTTGATTTATAGGGTTCTGAATAACATTGTCTCTAATTCTCTGAGTTTACTTTAGAGTACGTGAATTTTCTTTACTGCTATTGCATATTTAATTTAGCATTATAATTTGGTTTTTAGGAATTTGGTTTCATATATAAGTTCTCAACTTTCTTCAATCCCTCCCTCGCCCTATTTTCATTCGAAAAATGAAAAAAGATAAAAGAAATTCACTTAGGAACCAAGCACCCGAAATTGGATGTTCGTGCTAAAAATGTGTTATTTTTACGATATTTTTATGCCTGATTTATGCTTGTTATAATCATTATTTTTAGGTTTTTATTTGATTTTATTTTGTTTTGTAGGTTTTGAATATTTCGGAAAAAATGCGAGAAAAATGATGAAAAAATACCAGAAAGGGAAGAATTGGGCCAGATGACTCAAACCCAACCCGAATTGCTGGGCCCAATCTCTTCTTTAACCCATCAGAAAAAGGAAAAACAAGGAAATTAGATTAAAAAAAAAAACCTAACCTAGCCCCCCACGTGCGCCTCGCGTGACATCTAAACCCCCCTTATTTCACCTTCTCTCTCCTCTCAGCTAACATACGTCGATGCCCAGACATCACCACCTTCATCATCGCCATCTTCTTCATCTCCATCTCCCTCTCTCTCTCCGACAAGCGAAGCATCGCCATCATCATCAAGCACCATCTACGCCCCGCAGCACGCCAGCACACATGCAATGTCATCCCATCTCGACCGTCCACATCAGCCTGAGATCGATGACCGAGAATAGAAGAAGGCAGAGTATAAATTGCTGGGTTGCGGCACATTTGAAGAAAATTAGGTAACAATTAGGGTTTTAAATTAGGTTTTAATCTAGGTTTTAGTCCACGTTTTTGGGTTTTGATTTTAGTTTTTGACTTAATTTGAGTTGTAGCAATTTAATGTTTATTTTTCATCTTTTTCGCTTTTTATGTTCAAATGGTAGATTCGTGTATTCCAGCTTACAATTTCATATATTCAAGCTTAGTTCGTTGATTTGGGTAGTTTATCACAATCTTCAGTTGTGATTACAACATTTCTTGGTGTGAGATCGAATGATTTTGATTTTCCCCTCCCTGTTTCGTTCTATTCAAAGAAAGGATTAATGGCAAATCTTCCGGTTTCAATGAGCCTTGCAGCTCATTCATCGGTTGTTCTTGCTTGAAGTGTTGAATCTTCTTCCTCTGTTCTAGTTGTTTGGGGGTTCCGCTTGATCTAGATTTTGGCTTCGAAACATTTCCAGGTTTGAGTCAATTAGTTGCAAATTTCCCCTTCCCCTTGTTTCAGTACTGCTCGAATGTGGTTGAAAGGATTAGAAACTCCTTCCCCCATGGCTGCTCTGTTGTTTTGTTTATGTCCGATTAAATTGGAGGATTTTGCTTCCCATTTTCTGCTTTCTGTTTCCTGTTGCTTGATTTCTGTTCTAGCTTTGCTTTGTAACCTTCAGTTTAAGGTAGACCTAGATCATGAAGCTGTGGTTAATATCATTTTAGTTCTATTTTAGTTTGATTGTATAATATCACATTTGCGATGTAGCGATTGATATGAATAGTTCGCGATTCTCCATAGTTAGTTCCATTTATAATATGTAGTTTCATCTGTGTGTTGTTTAATTAGCTTAGAATGATGTTAAATTAGTTTAAATTCGTATTTAGTTAGCTTAATCTCAACTGCGTCTCTATGGAGACGACCCTCAAGTACTATAGCGAAAGTTGTACGCTTGCGCTTTTATTTTTCACTCAAAATTACCTAACAAGTTTTGCCGTTGTCGGGGATGAGGACATGAGATTAGGTCATATTTTCATTCTCTTAGCTACTTTCTTTTTAGTTGCATATGTTTTTTACTTTGTTTATTTCATTATCAATTATGACTTAGTTTAGTTCATTTCTTGAATTTTCCCAAATCCAAAAAAAAAAAGAAAAGAAAAGCCTGAAATCCAAAAAAAATAGAAAAATTTTGAAAATCACTAAAAATTAGAAAAGCCTAAAATTGAAAAAATATTTGAAAAGCTTAAAACCACAAAAAATTTGAAAAATTTAAAAACCTCAAAAACAAAGTGGCAAGTTTATGTACTTTTTCTTTTTCTTAGTTTCGTTCTTATTAGTTGCTTAAGCTTTGACTTACTTTGCTTATTTGTTATTAGTTGTGATTTATTTAGTTCATTTCTTGAAAAATCCAAAAACCCATAAAAAAATTTGAAAAACTTAAAAATCCCTAAAAATTGAAAAAACTTTGAAAACTTTAAAACCAAAATGCCAGTTTTCTATTTCGCGCAATATGAGCATGAACTTTTTTGGACTTATCTTTCAAGGCTTAATAATTATCGTGCTCAACTGAATCATAATTTTGAAAAATGGAAAATTTGTGAGGTCATTACTATGGGTCTAAATGTTGAGTCGAGGTGTTATATTGAATGAATTTGTCTATGAGGTTTAATAGAATTATTATCTAAAACTCAAGATGAAGTTTGGGATTTCTTTGAAAAACTAGGTTGGGAAACCTATGCGTTTGAACAAGCCAACAAGACTTTTCGATACCCAACTAATGGATAGTATGATTCTCAGGCTAATTCTTACCCTTTAGACCACTTTATGAATTCAAATGACCCATATTACTATTATATGTCTCTTCTTTTGTGCGATTATTGTGAATCTTCGAATCATGATGCTCATACTTGTCCTTTTCGTGTTTATGTTGATGCTACATGTGTAAGTTTTGAAAAGAAAATTAATGAAATGACTGATCAAATGATAGAGACCATGAAAGTAAGAATTGCTGCATGCTCTTAATGTTTTAACCAAAACAGGGAGACTTATAGTGAGATTGATTCTAGTTTAGGATCACTTAAACTTGACCTCAGTCTCTATGCTGATTTTGAACACTCTTATTCTACTAGGCCTGATTTGAATGAAGACATATATTTGCCTAGTTTAGATCAAGAGAGTGACTTCTCTATATCTCTATTACCTGACCTTGCACCCTACACTAGCTCACCTAAGGGCATCACTGGTGATGTCCTAGTTTCTCCCAACCCACCCACCACTCTAAACGACTTTTGTGAGTTCGAGGTAGGTGAACAATCTGATATTGTTAGTGGGTTAGATATAAGCATCACACTTGAAGTTGAGGCTCGCAATTTAGATGAGTCACAAGAAGTTATTTCACAGGAGTTATGCGATAGTGCAACTAAACCCACTATTTTGGACTTTGATGATGACATTCTTTATGCAAAATATGAATCTTTTTCATGTGCATTTGATGTTACTGAAGGTCTTGTTTTGGGTTTGCATGTTGAATATGAATCATTCTCTTTTGATCCTGTCATTCCTAACCTTCTATTTAAATTAGATGATAATCTTCTGTGTGTACAATATGAATCTTTTTCTTGTGAGTTTGATGTCCATGGAAGTTCTGATGATGGTTTTATGTTGATTATGAGTCTTTCTCTTTTGACTCCATCCAAACTGACTTTCATGTTGAAGATTGCAAGCCTGAATTTGTTGAGTCTAAGATCATTGCCACTAAGAATTTTACTTTAGACCAGACTCATATGCATATTGGACTTAAGAGACTTGAAAATCCAAAAAAAATCCAAAAGCCTAAAATCCAAAAAAAAAATTAGAAAAGCCTAAAATCAAAAAAAAAATCGAAAAACTTGAAAATCACTAAAAATTAGAGCAGCCTAAAATTGAAAAAAATATTTGAAAAACTTGAAAACCACAAAAAAATTGAAAAAATTTGAAAACCTCAAAAACAAAGTGGCAAGTTTATGCACTTTTTCTTTTTCTTAGTTTCGTTCTTATTAGTTGCTTTGGCTTTGATTTACTTTGTTCATTCGTTATTAGTTGTGATTTATTTAGTTCATTTCTTGAAAAATCCAAAAACCCATAAAAAAATTTGAAAAACTTAAAAATCCCTAAAAATTGAAAAAACTTTAAAAACTTTAAAACCAAAATGCCAGTTTTCTATTTTCCATAATATGAGCATGAACTTTTTTGGAGTTATATTTCAGGGCTTAGTGATTATCGTGCTCAACTAAATCATAATTTTAAAAAATGAAAAATTTATGAGGTCATTGCTATGCGTCTAAATGTTGAGTCGATGTTAAATCAATTTGTCCTGAAGGTTTAACAGAATTATTATCTAACACTCAGGATGAAGTTTGAAATTTCTTTGAAAAATTAGCTTGGGAAACGTATGCATTTAAACAAGCTAACGAGACTTTTAGATACCCAACTCACGGAGAGTATGATTCTCAGGTTAATTCTTACCCTTTTGACCACTTTATGAATTCAAATCACCCATATTACTATTATATGTCTCCTATTTTGTGCGATTGCTGCGAATCTTCTAATCATGATGTTCATACTTGTCCTTTTCGTGTTTATGTTGATGCTACATGTGCAAGTTTTGAAAAAAAGATTAGTGAAATGACTTATCAAATGATAGAGACCATGAAAGTAAGAACTGCTACATGTTCTCAATGTTTTAACCAAAATAGGGAGACTTATAGTGAGATTGATTCTAGTTTAGGATCTCCTAAACCTGACCTTAGTCTCTGTGCTGATTTTAAACCCTCTTATTCTGCTAGGCCTAACTTGAATGAAGATATGCATTTGCCTAATTTATATCAAGAGAGTGACTTCCCTATATCTCTATCACCTGACCGTGCACCTTGCACTAGCTCACCTAAGGGCATCACTGATGATGTCTTAGTTTTTGCCGACCCACCCACCACTCTGAACAACTTTTGTGAGTTCGAGGTTGGTGAACAATCTGATACTGTTAGCAAGTTAGATATAAACATCACACTTGAAGTTGAGGCTCGTGATTTAGATGAGTCACAAGAAGCGTTTTCACAGGAGTTATGCGATGAAGCAACTGAACCCACTATTTTAAACTTTGATGATGATATTCTTTATGCAGAATGTAAATCTTTTTCATGTGGGTTTGATGTTACTGAAGGTCTTGATGTGGGTTTGCATGTTGACTACGTGTCATTCTCTTTTAATCCTGTCATCCCTGACCTTCTATTTAAATTAGATGATAATCTTCTGTATGTACAATATGAATCTTTTTCTTGTGAGTTTTATGTCCATGGAAGTTCTGATGATAGTTTTTTTGCTAACTATGAGTCTTTCTCTTTTGACTCTATTTAAACTGACTTCCTTTTTAAATATTACAAGTCTGAATTTGTTGAATCTGAGATCATTGTCACTAAGAATTTTGCTTCAGACCAGACTCATACGCATATTAGACTTAATAGACTTATGAAATTTACACCTCCTATTTTGTCTAGATTGCTCGTTCATAATGATATAGTTTCTAGGCTAATGACCTCAACACTGGCTTGTTCTGAGGGCCTATTCTTTTCGTGGGTCAATCCATATTTACCGCCTTCAACCCACTTCAGTCTACTTCAACCTACTTCATATTTCAATCTACTTGAAAAAAATACCAACTTCAACCCACTTAACCTACCTCAACCCACTTCAACCCACTTCAACCTACCTCAACCAACTTCAACCAACTTCAATCCATCCCCTTCATAATTTTAACAATTTATAAAGTATCATGTGAGATTTAGGGTCTGTTGTTTTCGTGGGTAAATTAGGTGGGTAAAAGGGTGAAGTAGGTTGAAGTGGGTTGAGGTAGGTTGAAGTTGGTATTTTTTTTTTTTGACGTGGGTTGAAATAGGTTGAATTAGGTTGAAGTGGATTGATATAGGTTGAAGTGCGTTGAAATTGATATATTATTTATGTGGTGGGTTAAAGTGGGTTAAAATAATGAGAATGTAATTAATGTATGATAATTTATGAAGTTATCGAAAATTTGTGAAATTTTTGTTTATTCTTTTTTATTTTTTATTTTTTATTTTTTATTTTTTAAGTTTTATTTTTTATTTTTTATTTTTTATTTTTTATTTTTTTAATTTCTTATTTTTCATTTTTCTATTTTTAATTTTTTATATGTTTTGTTTTTTCTGTTTTATGTTTTATTTTTTATTTTTTATTTTTTTATTTTTCTATTTTTAATTTTTAATTTTTATTCCTTATTTTTATATGTTTTTATTTTTTATATTTTATATTTTATTTTTTGCCTTTTTAATTTTTTAAATTTTTAAGTTTTAATTTTTAATTTTTAATTTTTAATTTTCAATTTTAATTTTAATTTTAATTTTAATTTTATTTTTATTTTTATTTTCATATTTTATATTTTATATTTTATTTTTTATTTTTTACTTTTTGCTATTTATTTTTTACTTTTTATTCTTTATTTTTTATTTTTTATTTTTCATTTTTTTATATTTTATGTTTGTCATGTTCTTATGTTTTTATTTCTTATATCTTATTTTTTATTTTTTTACATTAATTTTCAATTTCTAATTTTTAATTTTTATTTGTCATTTTTATTTTTTAATTTTTTATGTTTTATTTTTCATTTTTCATTTTTTATTTTTTATTTTTTAGTTTTTTATGTTTTTATCTTTTACGTTTTTATTTTTTATTCCTTATTTCTTATTTTTTATTTTTTATTTTTCACATTTTAATTTTAATTTTGTTCATTTTTATTTTTATTTCTCAATTTTTTATGTTTAAATTTTTTTATCTTTTATTTTTTATTTCCTATTTCTTATTTTTTATTTTTTTCGTATTTATTTTCTATTTTTTATTTTTTATTTTATTAAAATTTTCTATAACTTTTGTTTGCAATGAAAATAAAGGATAAAAAATTAAAAATAAATATAAAAAACTTGACAACAAGCAAAATACAAAATAAAAAATGAAAAATAAAAATGAAATATAAAAAACTTAAAAATTAAAAACAAAAAATTAAAAATAACAAGTAAAAAATCAAAAATAAAGAATAAAAAATAGAAAATGAAAAAAATAAGAAATAATAAATAAAAAATTTAAAACAAAAACTAAAAAATGAAAATTAAAATGTAAAAAAATAAGAAATAAGAAATCAAAAATAAAAGCATACGACATAAAAAACCAAAAAAATAAACCGCAAAAAGTAAAACATAAAAAATAAAAAATAAAAAATAAAGATAAAAATTAAAAATTAGAAATTAAAAATGGAAAAATAAAAAAACAAAAAAATTCAAAAATAAAAGTAAAAAATAAAAAACTAAAAATAAGAAATAAAAAATAAAAATAAAAAATAAAAAATAAGAATAAAAAATAAAGAATAAAAAATAAGAAATTTTAAAAATTTTAAAAATAAAAACGTATGACAAATAAAAAACAAAAAATAAAAAAATAAAAACATAAAAATTAAAAAATTAAAAAAAGATAATAAAATAATAAAAAATAAAAAATAACAAGTAACCAATGAAAAAGAGAAAAATAGAAAAATAAAAAATAAAAAATAGGAAATAAAAAATAAAAAATAAAAACTGTAAATTGTAAAATTACAAGTTAACAAATTAACAAAAATTTTAAAATAAAAAACAAAAAATGAAAAATAAATTCATAACAACGAAAAAATAGAAAAATAAAAAAATAAAAAATAAAAAATGAAAATAAGAAAATTAAAAAGTTAAAAAACAAAAACACATAAAAAATAAAAAATACAAAAATAAAAACATAAAAATAAAAAATTAAAATTAAAAATAGGAAAATAAAATAATAAAAAGCAATAGGTAAAAAATAAAAAATACAAAATAAAAAATACGAAATGCAAAATAAATAAAAAATTAGAAATAAAAAAATAAAAAATAAAGAGTAAAAAATAAAAACATGAGAAAAAATAAAAATTAAATAATAAAAATTAAAAATTAAAAAATTAAAAAAATTAAAAATAAGAAATAAGAAATAAGAAATTAACAAAATGAAAATTAAAAAATAAATAATAAATAATAAATAATAAATAATAAAAAATTAGAAATAAGAAATTAAAAATTAAAGGATAAAAGATAAAACATAAAAAATAAAACATAAAAAAAAAAATAAAAGATAAAAAAATGAAAAATAAAAATGAAAAATAAAAAATAAAAAATAAAAATGAAAAATAAAAAATAAAAATAAAAATAAAAAATAAAAAAATTAACACATAAAAAATAAACATAACAAATAAAAAATAAAAAATAACAATTAAAAAATAAAAAATAAAAAATAAAAAATAGAAATTGAAAATTGAAAAAGAATAAACAAAAATTCCACAAATTTTTGATAATTTCATAAATTATCACACATTAATTACGTTCTCATTATTTTAACCCACTTCAACCCATCACATAAAAAATATACGAACTTCAACCCACTTCAACCTACATCAATCAACTTCAACCTACTTCAACTTACATCAACCCACTTCAACCTACTTCAACCTATTTCAACCCAACCCAAAAAAAAAAAAAAACCAACTTCAACCTACCTCAACCTTCCTCAACCTGCTTCAACCTACTTCACTCTTTTACCCACCCAATTTACCTACGAAAAGAGCAGGCCTTGAGTATATTCATTTCGTTTCTGATTGGGCTCAACTGTTTGATAAGTTGAAACGGGCCCTTACTTGTGCTTTATTGGCTAGATGGATGTACTCTTTCTGGATCCAACGCACTGTTTTTCACTGTTTCTATGTGATTGAGAGTTAGACTTCTTTGTTTGATAAGCTGCTATGTGCTTTGACGCGTTTTGATTTGAGTTATACTTTTCAGCTTAATATGGAGTGGCTGATGCTCCATAAGCCTCATGTTGCATCATCTTTGTGAGGCAGAGTTTGGGTACAACCTGTATCCAACCTGGTATGATTGTTCCACCCTCCTTTCTTCTTCTTTTCTTTTCTTTTCCTTCTTTTTGTACTTAGTTGTGGATAATTAAGACTGTGAATTGTAATGGGTGATCGATCTTAAGGAGTAATTTGGGATTTGTTGAGCTGTGTGGGCTATGATCACCCTTGGTTGTGTTATGATTTTGTGAATACTTTTTAGTTATGGATATCTAAGATTGTTTTCATGTTTCAATTTGTTTTATTTCTGTATTTTTGTGAGTTTTGGTTTTTTGCTAGTTGTTGTTTAATCTTTTGTTTTTGTTTCCTTTTTAGTGTTTTAGTGGTTGTGTTTCGGTTTTGTGTTTTACTTCTTTTCTTTTGTGTTTTGTTTTGTTTTGTTTTGTTTTGTTTGTGGTTAGTCTATTTAGTTTGATATTGTTTTCTAGTTTGGTATTTTGCAGCCCTCAGTCTTGTTTTGTTTCTATGTTGGTGATTATGTGTGTTTTGGTCCAGTTCTATTTAGTTTAGTTTAGTTTTGATTTTGTTTTTGGTTTTGCCTTTGTTTTATAATTGGTTTTTAGTTCTGGCTTTTGTGACTTCAGTGTTGACATTGACATTGGTTATTTCATTTTTGGTTTTGTATTTTTTTAGTTTTTGGTTTTGGTTATTTAGTTTTTGGTTTTGGCTGTGGTTATTTTGTTGGTTATATGTGTCTTGGTCTAGTTTTGGTTTGGTTTAGTTGGCTTTGGTTTCTGTTTGTCATTTACTTTTTTTTGTTTTGATTTTGGTTTTTGGTTTTTGTAAATATGTATGTTTATTTTTGTTTTGGTTTTAGTTATAGTTTTAATTTTGATTTGGCTCTTTTATATTTTTGGTTTTTGATTTTCATGGTGTCCTGGTACGTATATATTGTGGTTTTGTAGTTGTATAGTCAATGTGATTGCTTTTTAGCGCCTTAGTTCCCACAATGAGGACATTGTGAAATTTTGGTGTGAGGGTGAGGTGCCCTTTTTTGAAAAATTTGAAGATTTTTTTTGTTTTTGGGGACGTTTGTACTATTTCTGATTCGCTTAAATCCCTTGTGCTTTGGTTATTAGCTTGTATATAAGTAGGATGTGCGTGAAAAGTCTCCAACCTCAGTGTGTCATTCTAGGCCCTAATTCTAAATCCAGTTGTTCAGTATAGATTGCATAATCCAATCCTTATTTATTCCTTCATCATTGTCTTTAAGGCTTAGGCTTCTATGAATGATTCTCTCACTTGCTTGTGACACGATTACTCTGAAAAAATGAAAAAAGAAGAGAAAATATATTATGAATAAAGAAGAGAAAAAGAAAAAGAGATGAAATAAAATTTGGAATGATAAATATCCCTTTGAGGCATGTGCTGCTGGTTACCCTTTGAGGCAATGTTGCTACTGGGAAAGCTTGCTTCCAATGTTAATATGATAATAATATAGTTGTGTCAGTCAAGCAGGATTGAGTCTAATTCTGGTAAATCTAAGCCTCAGGATGATGACACACTTGCACATGAGTATTGGGATGGATTCAGAATCTTGATGTACAATAGGGTGAAAAATTAGTGTTCTGATGTCATTTATGGGGTAGAGGGCTTTGAAGTACACTCTATTTATATGCAGTCGATAACTTGGCTACATGGGTGATTTAGTTGATTAGAACATGTACATATCTTTCCTAAATTTTGTACATATTAGTTTTGAGAAAAAATCAAAAAGATTTTCTTTTTGAAATAATTTTTGTGGATAGTTCACTTGAATACCCTCACGGGACCTCACTCATCCACTTGGGAGACCGAGGGGTTTAAAGGGCTCGTTGCATACGCTAAATACAACCGTGATTCCTACGACAGTGAGTTAGGATTTTCTTTTTCTTATCTTTCATTTTCTTTTAGTTAGTTTAGTTGTTTTACTCGAGGACGAGCAAAATCTTGGTGCAGTGATATTTGTTCGTGCTAAAAATGTGTTATTTTTACGATTCTTTTATGCCTGATTTATACTCGTTATAATCATTATTTTTAGGTTTTTATTTGATTTTATTTTGTTTTGTAGCTTTTGAATATTTTGGAAAACATGCGAGGAAAATGATGAAAAAATACCGAAAATGGAAGAATTGGGCTAGATGACGCAAACCCGACCCAAATTGCTAGGCCCAACCTCTTCTTTAACCCATCAGAAAAAATAAAAAAAGGGAAATTAAATTAACAATAAAACCTAACCTAGCCCCCCATGTGCGCCTCACGTGACATCTAAACGTCCCCTCATTTCACCTTCTCTCTCCTCTCGACTAGTAGACCCCCAATATCCAGACATCACCATCTTCATCATTGCCATCTTCCTCATCTCCATCTCCCTCTCTCTTTCTTCGACAAGGGAAGCATTGCCATCATCATCAAACACCATCTACGCTCCAAGCACGCCAAAACACATGCAACGTCATCCTATCTCGACTGTCCACATCAAGATCATATCGACGACCAAGAATTGAAGGAGGCAGAGTATAAATTGTAGGGTTACGGCGCATTTGAAGAAAATTAGGTAACAATTAGGGTCTTTAATTAGGTTTTAATCTAGGTTTTAGTCCACGTTTTTGGGTTTTGATTTTAGTTTTTGATTTAATTCGAGTTGTAGCAATTTAGGGTTCCTTTTTCATCTTTTTTATTTTTGGTGTTCAGATGGTAGATTCATGTATTCCAGCTTGTAATTTTGTATATTCACAGCTTAGTTCGTTGATTTGGGTAGTTTATCTTCAGTTGTGATTGCAACATTTCTTGGTGTGAGTTCGAATGATTTCGGTTTTCCCCCTTCCTTGTTTCGTTCTGTTTGAAGAAAGCATTAGTGGCGAATCTCCCGTGTTTCAACGAGCCTTGCAGCTCGTTTGTGGGTTGTTCTTGCTTGAAATGTTGAATCTTCTTCCTCTGTTCTAGTTGTCTGAGGGTTCTGCCTGATCCAGATTTTGGCTCTGAAACATTTCCATGTTTGAGTCAATTAGTTGCAAATTTCCATTCCCCTTGTTTCAGTACTGCTCGAATAGGGTTGAAAGGATAAGAAACTCCTTCCCCCATGGCTGCTCTGTTTTTTTGTTTATGTCCGATTAAATTGGTGGATTCTGTTTCCTGTTGCTTGCTTCCTGTTTCCTGTTGCTTGCTTTCTGTTCTAGCTTTGCTTTATAACCTTGAGTTTAAGGTGGACCTAAATCATGAAACTTTGGTTAATATCATTTTAGTTCTATTTTAGTTTGATTATATAATATCACATTTGGGATGTAGCGATTGATATGAATAGTTAGCGATTCTCCATAGTTAGTTCCATTTATAATATGTAGTTTCATCTGTGTATTGTTTAATTAGCTTAGAATGATGTTAAATTAGTTTAAATTCGTATTTAGTGACCTTAATCTCAACCTCGTCCCTGTGGAGAGGACCCTCAAGTACTACAGCGAAAGCCGTACACTTGCGCCTCTTATTTTTCACTCAAAATTATCGTACATCCAACCGTCCAAGACCGGTTCCAAATTTTAGGACTCAGTTCCAGCTGGGTCCGGGATCACCGCTAAGCTCTAGGACCCGATTTCTGGTCCTAATTAAACATTCAACCGAGTACCCGATCCCTCTCATCCCTAGTTGTGATCATATACTCAATAGCATGTCAT
Source organism: Carnegiea gigantea (assembly GCA_029747015.1). Classification (NCBI taxonomy): domain Eukaryota; kingdom Viridiplantae; phylum Streptophyta; class Magnoliopsida; order Caryophyllales; family Cactaceae; genus Carnegiea; species Carnegiea gigantea. The sequence continues at coordinate 208,282 of JAKOGI010000473.1, read as the reverse complement.
ATCCTTTGTTCGACACTTATTAAGCAGTTACGTACACAAAGGAGTTGTGGGATCTCTCGGAGGCAAGGTACATGAAAGAGGATGCTACAAGCAAGAAATTTTAGTAAGTCATTTTAATTGATATGCAATGAGGGATGATCGGTCATTAATGGAATAATTCAATGAACTTGAGAAAATCGTAGGTCACTTCAAAATGCATAATGTGAATATGGATGAACCTATTATAGTTTCTAGTGTAATCAATAAACTCCTGCTTTCTTGGAAAGATTTTAAACATAGTCTTAGATTTTAAACACAGTCTTAAGCATAAAAAGAGGATCTCTCTCTTGAGGAGTTGGCCAATTCTCTTTTAATTAAAGAGGAATTTCATAAGTAAGAGAACACTAAAATTTTCTTTAGTGTTAATATTGTAGAGGATGGTCATTCTAAGAAGAGGAAGTTTGATAAAAGGAAAGATTATAAAAAGAGAACCCTCTTTGTTGGGCTTGTGGAAGTCCGGGTCACTTGAAACGTGATTGTCCTAACACAAAGAAGAAAATGAAGATGGGCCTTAAAAAGTCCAAATTCGAGGGGAAGGAGAATTTGGCTATCATGATTTCCGAAATTAACATGATCTAAGATGATGATTCTTAGTGGGTTGACTCCGGTGCTACAAGACATGTTTGCAAGGACAAAGCCTTACTCAAGACCTATGAGCTAGTGGAAGATGGTGCAGCTCTCTACATAGGGAATTCTTCAAGGGCACAAGTCCTAGGCACAGGAAGTGTAGTATTAGAATTTACTTATGGAAAATTTTTAACTTTGAATGATATATATCATGTTCCAAAAATTTGGAAGAATCTTGTATCGAGTAGCATTTTAAATTGCTTTAGCTTAAAGATAGTGTTTGAGATTGATAAGTTTGTACTTTCTAAGTGTGGGGTATTTGTGGCAAAAGGTTATTTGTATGATGGTGTGTTCAAGTTAAGCATTAACAATGATAAGAATGTCATTGCTTACGTTTGTGATTCTTTTTACTTATGGCATTTTAGATTAGGCCATGTATAGTTCAAACAAATGAATGACATGGTTAAACTTAACTTACTACCAAATATGAATGTTAGTGATGAAAATTGCACAATTTGTACGTTGACTAAAATCACTAGATAACATTTTCCTACTGTTCAAACATCTTTTAATATCCTAAACTTAGTACATAGTGACATAGGTGTGATGAATGGCCAATTAACATTAAGTGATAAAAGATATTTTGTCACATTTATAGATGACTATTCAAGATATTGTTATGTGTATTTACTAAGTTCTAAGGATGAGGCACTTGAGAAATTTAAAATTTACAAGAATGAAGTTGAACTTCATTGTGAGAAATTCCTAAGGTGCCTAACTTCAGATAGAGGTGAGATTATAGTCCTTCTCATTTTGAATCCACCGGAATTGTCTACGAAGTCACGGCACCATGTACCCCACAACAAAATGGTGTGGCTGAAAGGAAGAATGGGGTTCTAATCAAGATGATCAATGCTATGTTACCCAACATGGGATTAGGACCTGGATTCTGGGGTCAAGCCTTGTTAACGACTTGCTACATTTTAAGTAGAATTCCAAATAAAAGAAATAAGATTACTCCTTATGAATTCTAGAACAAAAGAGAACCAAACTTGAGGCATTCAAGAGTTTGTGGTTGTAGAATAGTAGTAAGGGTTCCTGAGCCTAAAAGAAAGAAATTAGATGAAAGGGGAATTGATTGTATCTTTATTAGATATGCTCTACATAGCAAGGCTTATAGGTTTATGGTTATTAAACCTAATGAATTTATCTCGGTTAGCACTGTGACAGAATCTAGGGATGCTATTTTTTATGAAAAAAGATTTTTATCTATTCCTAGACCTAGAAATGCACATCTTAGTCATCTTGAAAAGGAACAAAATGAAGTACAAGTTATTCGATATGACAATGTTAATTTGTTTATTTATCTTGTAGAAGATCCAGGGAATCAGTCTTCAGGTGTATTCCATATTATTGCAATGTGGAATCGGATCCTTAAACTTATAAGGAAGCTATGTCTTCACCTAATACTTATTTTTAGAAAGAGGCTATTGATGATGAAATCGCTTCAATCATAGGAGGTAGAACTTGCAAGCTTGCTGATTTACCCTCGGGGTGCAAATCTATTGATTGTAAATGGGTGTTTAAAACTAAGAAGAACGTTGATGGTTCAATTCTTAAGTTTAAGGCATGACTTGTAGCCGAGGGAAATAATCAAAAGGAAGGAATTGATAGTTTTAATACTTATGTCCCTGTCGCTGGGATTTCAACAATCAGGTTGTTGCTAGCATTAGCCTCAATTCATAATCTAGTAATTCACCAAATGGATGTCAAAATGGCATTCTTAAATGGTGATCTAGATGAAGAGGTGTACATGAGGCAACCTAAAGGGTTTGTTGTGCCCGCTCAAGAGCACAAAGTTTATAAGTTAGTTAAGTCCTTATATGGACGCAAGCAGGCTCCGAAACAATGACATCAAAAGTTTGATGACGTTGTTTTTAAGAATAGATTTTTTATAAACAATGCTGTCAAGGGTGTGTATGCCAAGTTCAATGGTGACAAAGGGGTAATCATATGCTTGTTTGTGGACGACATGTTAATCTTTGGTACTGACTATGAGCAAGTTGAGAGTATTAAAAGATTTTTATCACAAAATTTTGACATGAAATACTTAGGTAAAGCTGATGTAGTCTTACGTATTAGGATTACTCGGCATAATGACTCTCTAGTCTTGTCTCAACCTCATTACATAGAAAAGGTGTTAAGAAAGTTTAACAATTACAATTGCGAACCTACATACATATCTTTTGATATAAGCATGAGATTGGAACAGAATGAAGGTAATCCAGAAGCTGAACTGGAATACTCAAGGGTAATTGGTGTCTTATGTATGTTATGACATGCGCCAGACCAGATATAGGTTTTACGATAGGAAAGCTAAGTTGATATACCTATAATCTGTGACTTACGCCTTGGCATGCAGTTCGAAGGGTATTGAAATACCTTAAAACCACCATAGATTATGATTTACACTATTGTGGTTATCCATCAATATTGGAAGGTTTCACAGACGCTAGTTCGATAACAAATAGTGAAGATTATTCCTCTACTAGTGGGCGAGTAAACACTTTTGGGGGGATTGCAATATCTTAGGGATCAGAGAAATAAATGTGTACAGCAAATTTGACTATGGCTGTTGAGTTTGTAGCATTGGGATTTGCTTGCAAAGAAGATGAATGGTTAAGGAACTTGCTATATGAGATGCTTTTGTGGCCGAAAGCTATGTCACCAATTTCTATTCGGTGTGATAGTGCAGCCACATTGGTAAGGTATATAGTAATGTATATAAATCGTAAATCAATGCATATTGGTTTACGACACATTTACATGAGATAACTAATCATAGATAGTGTTATAAATGTGGAGTTCATTTGAACTTTTCAAAATTTGGTTGATCTATTAACAAAAGGCCTTGCAAGAGATTTAGTATCTACAATAGCCAAAGGGATGGGGTTAAGATCCACATCTAAAATCACATATGGTGGAAACTCAACTTGGCATTCGATGGAAAACATTTGAATCTGAAGTTCAATGAGCTATAGTGCACCATTTTTATGGTTTCTAAGCACATAATTTTCCCATTCCAATAATGAAGTGTTTGGTTTTGTTACCATATGATTTACTAGGGTGAGGAGTTGCTCTTAATGAACCTCACATGAGTTGCTTAGAGAATGTCTAGAGTTAAGTGTTGATTATAATAAATTTTTATTACCCTGGGAATGCATGGGTGTATTTGTAAATTTCCTATGAAATCAATAAAATCTTATTTCTTTACATTTTTTTATTTCGTGCATAATACTTTATATGGAGTATTGATGAGGTTCACCTATGTGAGCATAAAGTTTGGCCTCTTTACGGAGTTTAATGGACTTGACCCCGACATGCTCATGAATAGATACAGACAGATGGTCGGTTTAAATGTGTTAGGATTACTATGTGATTCTCGGATGAAAGTTCTCTGTGTGATTTTGAACACAAGTTATCATAAAGGATAGCTTGGTTCAAAGCTTATTCCACCATGCTATCCTTATTATCTGTTGGGTGAGTCACTGAGGTGGGGGTTTAATCGCAAGACACCTCCATTTTATACACAGTGCCTCTAAAAATTCTTAACATCATTTATTATAGAAATGGTAGGGGATTGTTGGAAGAATTTCCAATAAGCATGGAAAAGGCACTACACATTTAATTATATTTTTTGCTTTGAAAAAATATATTAGTAAATCCAATTAACTAATTTTTTATGCATCTCTTCACTTATAGCCATTAAGATTAAATCTAATGGTTGAAAATTAATCTTATAAAAAGATGCTTCTCTCTTGAGAAGACAGTTAACTTCTCTATAAATAGGGGATGACTAAGTGTAGTTTGGGCATCCAAAAATAATTGTTCCAACAAATCAATCTTTTTGAGTTTTTATCATATCCTAAGGCACTAATACCTATCAAAGTGAGTGCGACACTTGGATAGTAGAGACCTCTTTGTATCTCAAACGTTTATTCGAGAATACACGTTGTACGTCGGGTGAATAAAACCTTTAGGACAAATGATCTCGATCCTGCCTAGAGGCCTCGATGTAGTCCTAATTTTCAAACCTTTGTACCACATTTCGAACATGCCTAGTGTGCCAACAGCCTAGTGTAAGGCGAAAACACCTAGGACAAGCTCAGACCACCCACATTTCTCACTTTCCCTCACTGAGAAATTAAGACGCCACATATTAAATTGACAAACACTAAATGACAAGCAACTTGAGTATCAACCAAGCTAATGATCAATAGATGACTTGATAAATTAAATTATAAACAAAATTGGATGAGAACACCCTAAAAACCCAGATCATTTAAAGCCAAGACTGGCTCCATCTATTCTTTTAATGCATAATCAGATGGGTATTTCATTCACCAAAGGAGTATTGAGTTTAAGTTTGTCCATAATAACTCTCAATGTAGGCCTTGCTTTGGTAGGGTTTATAGAGATCTATATGTACATAGCATTATCCTTGCAAGCACTTGTCCAAGCAGAAAGACTAATTCCAAGACTCACAAACACATTTTTAGAAAAATATTTTGTTGAGATGAAATATCTAGACACACATTCGTAAGTATAAGCATTAAATATAAAACATACAACAACATTAAATATTTAATATATAAATAAATTATATGAAAACAAGGTGCAAAGGAGTAATATTAAAAAGCACTTATGAAGTAGGGTCATATTATCACCTACTATATTAGACAACAATGTCAACATCTGCCAAGCACCTAGAAGTCGAAGTGTAGAAAACTAACTATTTACAATCTACCACAAAAAATTCATTTCATTAGCCATGTACTACATATGTCTCAAATGTCTCGCATTCTATACAATCACCTCATTCTAATTCTTGTTTGGCCTTCTTGTATCCCTCTTACATTCAGAAAAGTCAGATGCATTTATATTCTTTCGTTCGATATAACTAAACCATCTGATTCTTACTTTTCTCATCTTATCCTCTATAGGTGCCACACCTACTCTCTCTCTCTCTCTCTCTCTCTCTCTCTCTCTCTATAACAATTTTATTCTTTATCCTATCCAATCTTATATAACCACGCATGTAACTGATCATTCTCATATTTACTACCTTCAATCCTTGAGTTTGGGACTTCCTAATCACCCATTACTTTGAGCTGTATGATAACGCCGCTCTAACAATCACACGGTAAATTTTTCTCTATAATTTTATTGGGATATTTTTATTGCACAACATTCATATGCAAAACTTCATTTTTACTGTCTAACCAATTTCATCATCGATCTCTCTATTTCCTTGAATGATCGAACCTGAGTACTTAAACTTTTCAACTTTTGATATTGTCATACCACTATGGTGACTTCCTTTACTGTCTCTTCTTCGCCTTCACTAGACTTACATTTAATTCTAAATACTCAATCTTTAACCTACTTAATCTACAACCTTTGGACTTTAAGGCATCTCTCCATTTCTAACCTATTTGTGACTCCGTTTTTAGTCTCTTTCGCTAAGACAATATCACAGATACACCACGATACCTTATCTATTACAAATGTGAAAAGAAAAGGGATTAAAATTGATCCTTAATGCAGTTGAATATCAATAAGAAAGTCATATGTACCTCTTCTAGTTTCTGCACCTTTGTCTTCACCTTCCCAAATGTCTTTATCCCCAGCCTTGTCTTTACCCTCTCATACATGTCTTTAATAAATGAAATATATACAAATGATTAGTTTTCTTCTCTAGGCAACTCCAAAGCATTTTTGTAGGCACTCTATCATAATTCTTCTCAAGATTGATGAGCACTATATGCAAATTCTTTTCCCTATTCGTATAAAATTCCATAAATATTCTTGTAAGATGTATTGCTTTCTCCATTGATCTTCCTGCCAAACCAAATTGATTCTCTAAAATCAAATATCCCTCTACACTTGAACCGGAAAATATGATTTTTCCTAGGAAGGCCCATGGATCCCTATTCGCAGGATAGGTCCAACTAGGCATAGTATGCCCTAGCGGGACCCTTGGGGCTCCCACCAGAGGCCCAAATGGGCTAAGCAGACGACAACCCACTTTAGGGGTTTTTCAGCATGAAATTACCATCATACCCTTTGCTACAGGTGCTACAAATATTCACCTACCTACTTCAAAAAAGGGATTGACACTCTGACATAATTTCCTTCACATTCTCTACTCTTTGCTGCATTTGTCTCTCTCTTAGACCCTCCTTTGACTTGACCGTCAGAAAGGTGTTCCTCGAATCACAACCCGGGAGTACCTTTTTTGCAGGTTCGGCTTAGGAGGAGAGGACCGTTCACTAATCTGCACGCGCCATCATGTAAGCCCGAGCTCTCATCCCATGTCATCTCCAGTAATGCACGGGAAGTTCCTGAAATAGATTTGGCGCCGTCCGTAGGGAGAGATCGGTGAAGACAGTGGTCAGTGAAGCCATGTGAGCACGAACCAGGAGAGATAAGGCACCGGTAACGGAAGCCTCGGCTCCTCCTGAGGCCAAGGATGCCTCAGAGAGTTCCTGAGCAGATCCTCAGTCAGTCGGCCAATACCCGGCTAGGCGGGAGGCCTACATTACGGTGGATGCACTTAAGAACTTCATGTCCACCATGACCGACACGATAATGCATCAAGTCTTGGAGCAGGCAAAGAAAATGGTGGAGGCTGCTAACTCTACGAGGCCTCTCCCTCGCTTTGAGTACGTACGTACCGTAGGCTGCTAGCCCTCTCATAAGCATGCCCCTGTGGCGTCCCGCTGCCATAGTGAGGGGATGAGAGAGGCCCCTCACACCAACAGAGATGGGCGGTCACGGGGAGAGAACCAAGCCCGTTCTATTAGGGCCAATGCCTAACATAGCCACCGCCCAAGCCATGGACATCCGACAAAGTCGACCACGGCCTCGGCCGTGCCTTTTTCCACCCCGCTTAGCACAGAGATTATCAATCCTTCGCGTTACGGGAAGGTGAAGATGCCCACCTTGGACCTGTATGATGGGACCACGGATCCAGAAGAACACTTGGGGGGTGTACAAAGCACAAATGTACATCCAAGACGTAGACGACGCTGTGTACTGCCGGTTCTTTCCTGCTACCCTGAAGGGTTAGCGCAGTCCTGGTTTAACGGCTTGGCGTTAGGAAGTGTCTCATGTTTTTAGGAACTGGCTGATAAGCTCGTTAGCCAATTCATCGCCAGCCACAAAGAGAGGCGTACTAGCATTCACCTCTCCAAGATCAAGTAGGGGCCGCAAGAGTCCCTGGCTGACTGTATCAAGTGCTTCCATCAGGAGGCGATCCCGATCCCCGATTTGGGGGACAGGTTGGCCTACACCTCCTTTCTAAATGGGTTGAAGACCGGACGTTTCAAGTTTTCCTTAGCAGAGCAAAAGGTGACCACCCTAGCTGAAGCATTGAGGAAAGCTGCTGACTTTATCTGCACCACTGAGATTTGCGCTGAGGGCATGGATGCCCTGAAGAAGGCAAAGGTTCCCATTGAGAGGAATCCAGGCCATGGAGATAGGAGGCTATGACTAGAGAACGTCGACCCTCAGTTCACTGCGGACCCTCAAAGCATCCTCATAGAGGTAAGAGGGCACCCCATGTTGAAAAGGCCGCCCCCGATGACTTGAGCACCCAAGCCCCACAAGGCGTCGAAGTATTACGAGTTCCATGAACAAAATGAGCACGCTATGGCTGAGTGCCGGGAGCTAAGGAAGGCCCTTCACGAACTGGTAGATAAGGGCCAAATCGACCGGTTTTTGAAGAGGGGTCGTCGTTTCCTAAGAGAGGAGCGCCAGCCTGCGCGACCTGAGCCCCGAGATGAGGAATGCTCCACAGAGATAGTGGCCACAATCGCCGACAGACACACAGAGGGCATCACTCGATCCGCCTGGAAGGTTCAACTTCGAGGCGCCCCGCAGGTCCTCACGGCTTAGCAAGGTAGTCGGATTACGGTGCCCACAATGGTGTTCAGAGAAGGAGAAGTCCCACACTTTGCTTCCCCGCACAATGATCCGCTAGTTGTAGAAATGAAGGTAGCTAGTGCCATTGTGCGGAGAATCCTTATCGACACGGGGAGTTCCATTGATATCATCATATGGGATTGCCTAAAGAAACTGAAGTATCCAGGGAGGGAAATCATCCCTTTGGTACACCCCATCTTGGGATTTGGGGGACAAGAGGTGAACCCCACAGGGATGATCTGTCTCCCCTTAGGCTTTGGAGATAAGACCAAGGCAAAAACCCTGGGAGTGGACTTCTTGGTCGTCGACATGCCCGCGGCCTATAACGTCATCCTAGTGTGACCTACCTTGTACAAGGTAAAGGCCATCATTGCTCTATACTTGCTCCAACTGCAGTTTGAACCTGATGTTGGAAGTGTGGGGACAGTGCAAGGAGATCAGCGGACGGCCTGAGAATGCTACCTTGTTAGCATCCGGCCGCTGGTAGAGAGGACAGCCGAACGAGGGGACACTGGACCCCCTCCCTCAGACAAGAGGCCACGGTCTGGGCCTCCTCTTCCTACGACCGAAGCCCTAATCATACATACACTGACCTCGGCTGAACCAGAGCTACCTCGCACGGAGGTCGCCGATAGCGTTGAGCAAATCCTGCTCGACAAAGGGCTTCCTGATCGAACGGCCCAGTTAGGTAGGGAGATGGAAGCTCCTACCCGACATTCCTTGGTTACAATCTTACAAGGGTACTGCGATGTCTTCGCCTTTTGCCCCGAAGAGATGCCCGGTATTGATCCTACTATCATAGAGCACAAGCTGAATGTTGATCCTACCTACAAGCTGGTAGTCTAGAAGAAGCGACACATGGGACCCTGAGCAGGTCGCGGCGACAATTGCGGAGGTACAGAAACTACTGGAGATAAGATTCATCCCGGAATGTCAGTACCTGGAATGGGTCCCGAATGTTGTCCTGGTCAAAAAAACTCAATGGGACTTGGAGGATGTGTGTAGACTTCACCGACTTAAACAAAGCCTGCCGAAAGGACAGTTACCCCCTCCCAAAGATCGACAAGCTAGTAGACAAAATAGCTGGGCATGCCCTACTAAGCTTCATGGACGACTTCTTAGGTAACCACCAGATACCTCTGTGTCCTAAAGACCAAGAAAAGACCGCATTCATCAAAGGCCAAGGTTTGCATTGCTATAAGGTAATGTTATTCGGCCTAAAAAACATGAGGGCTACTTACCAACGGCTAGTGAACAAGTTGTTTGAGCTCCTCATCGGTCGGACCATGGAATGTACGTAGATGACATGATAGTGAAGAGCAAGACAGATGCCGAACATGACTAAGACCTGCGAAAGACGTTCAACATCCTTCCAACGTTTGGCATGAAACTCAACCCGAAGAAGTGCATATTTGGAGTCAGATCAGGCAAATTCCTTAGCTTCATGATCAGTAGCCAAGGAATAAAGGCTAATCTAGACAAGATCTAGGCCATATTAGATATGAAGCTGCCCCGTAACATTAAAGAGGTCCAACGACTAACTGGATGCATCACGACTTTGGTACGGCTCATTTCCCGATCTGTCGATAAATTCTAGCCTTTTTTCCGCGTCCTACAAAGGCGCGCCAACTTCGTTTGGGACTAGGAAGCCGACGAGGCCTTCCAAACACTGAAGACGTACTTGGCTTATCTACCCATGGTAGCCAGCCCGCTCCTGGGGGAAATGCTCCTTCTCTATTTGGTCATTTCAAAGAAGGCCATAAGCACAGTCCTAGTAGTGGAAAAGGCCAAGGAATAGATCCTGACGGGAGCCAAGGTGAATTATCCTTTGACCGAAAAGTTTACCTATACGCTTGCGATGGCCAGCCAGAAGTTACGACCTTACTTCGAGGCACATAAGGTGACCATCCTCACCGACCAGCCCCTAAAGAAGATCCTTCAATGACTGGATGCTTCTGGATGCCTCCTGAAGTGGGCGGTAGAGCTATCACGATACAATCTTGTCTTTAAGACTCGGCGGGCCATTAAAGCTCAAGCTCTAGTGGACTGCTTGGCCGAGAGCTCCAATCCTGCCGTGAATGGTGAACCCCCTACTCCCTCTTGGAACCTCGACATAGACGGTTCATCCACCAAGGATGGGAGCGGGGCCTGCCTAATCATTGAAAGCCCCCGAGGGGAACGGCATGAACATGCCTTCAAGTTTATGTGCAAGGTATCGAACAATGAGGATGACAACGAAGCCCTGATCACAGGAGTTTAAACCGTGGGGTTTGACTTTGTCCGATCGTTTTCGGACTCTCAGCTCTTGGTTAGCCAACTCAACGGAGAATACGATGTGAAGGACGATAGTATGGCAGCTTACGTCCGCTGGGTACGCGAAGCCACTAAGCTATTGAAACACTTCTTAATCACTCATATACCACGGTCTGAGAATCGACAGGCCGATGCGCTGTCTACACACACTAGCCCTTCTGAGGACGGGAAGCCAAAACACATTTAATGGGAAAATCTGATGGAGCGAAGTATTGACCCTCACAAAGTACTTTGGTTGGACAGGAGCTCAACATGCATGAATCCTATACACGTGTACCTGGCCGATGGCACGTTACCCTTGGACCACAAGGAGGCCGATCGCGTGAAAAGACGGGTGAATTGGTTCATATTGTACAACGAGATCCTATACAACCGGTCTTTCGCTTGGCCGCTTCTACGCTGCGTAACCCCGAAGCTGGGGAAGAAGATATTGGAGGAGCTGCACAAGGGGGTGTGCAGTTCTCACATTGGGGGCCGCGCTCTTGCAGTTATGGTAGTACGAAGTGGCTACTACTGGTCGAGCCTACGAGAAAATGCTATGGACTTAGTTCGCACTTGCGACAAGTGTCAAAAGTTTGCTCCGGTTCAATGACTACCCACCACCCCTCTGACACCCCTTGTTAGCCCCTTACCATTTGCTACTTGGGGGAATGGACATACTTGGGCCCTTCCCCAAAGTCACAGGTCAGCACAAGTACCTTTTTGTCACGATGGACTATTTCACTAAGTGGATAGAAGCAGAGGTCGTCGCCTCTACCAAGTTCATCTAGAAAAACATTAACACTCACTTTGGCGTCTCCCGCACATTGATCTTTGACAACGGACATCAGTTTGATACCACCAAGGTCATAGATTACTTGAGCACCCTCGGTTGTCGGGCCTGGTTCACGGCCGTTGCCAATCCTCAGACTAACGGCCAGGCTAAAGTAGCTAACAAGGTCATCCTTCATGGCTTACAGAAAAAACTGGATAAGGCCAGGGCAAATGGGCCGATAAGCTGCATGACCTCTTGTAGTCGTTAAGGACCACTGAAAAGACTACAACAGGCAAAACGCCATTCATGTTGGCATATGGGTCGGAAGCTATTCTGCCCGTTGAAGTTACCCTTCACACCCACCGCCTTACCATATTCCAGGAAGGGCTGAACAACGCTATGCTTCGAGAAGCATTGGACCTCCTACCCACAGTCCGAGGAGATGCCCTCCTCTACGAGGCGCTCTACAAGCTCGAAATCGCATGCCTCCATGATCGCTCTTTCAAACTACACCCCATCAACGTGGGAGACTTTGTCCTTTGTCATACTAAGGTCGTGGCCCACGCAGGAGAACACAGTAAGCTAACGGCGAATTGGGAAGGACCATATAAGGTCACTACCAAAATACGGCTGGGCACGTATTGTCTAGAGACCCACGACAGAATGCCCATTCCACGGACATGACACAGCAGCAATCTGCAAAAGTACTACTATTAGCACTTGCCCTTCGTTCAAGGACAATATTTATATACTAATGTTTGCCATTCAATAAATACAATGGCCGCAAAGGTAGTTTCGGATACACCTCATCATCTGATACTCTTCCTTAAGCACGACCTCAGGGCCAATCGCTACACTCTTAGCCCCAATGGAGGGTAAGGGTCCTTAGGCACGGCCTCAGGGCCGGTCACTATATTTTTAGCCCCAGTGGGGGCTAAGGGTCTTTACGCACAGCCTCATGGTCGGTCACTACACTCTTAGCCCCAATGAGAGCTAAGAGTCCTTAGGCACGGCCTCAGGGCCGGTCACTATACTTTTAGCCCCAATTGAGGCTAAGGGTCATTAAGCATGGCTTCAGGACCGATTACTATACTTTTAGCCCTAAGAGGGCCCAAGGGTTATTAAGCACGGTCTTAGGGCCAGTCACTATACTTTTAGTCCCAATGGGGGCTAACGCTCCTTAAGCACAGCCTTATGGCCGATCGCTACACTTTTTACCCCAATGGGGCCTAAGGGTCTTTAAGCACAGCCTTAGAGCCGGTAGCTTTTTCTTTTCATTCTCTAAATGAGATTTAGGATTCCTCACTTGCTATTCCCCTTAGGGGCTACGGTCTCATGAATACAAAGAGAAGTATACGACAGCAAGCAAAACAAGAAGTGAATAAAGAAAGAAGTGATAAAACTTAAGGCCCCGTGCAAAAAACTTGGAAATTTTCATTGACTGAATGGAAGGATTATAAGCACCAATAGTCAGAAAGGAAGACAAAAAGACGTAAAGCAAAACCCTATGGGCCTTAGACGTCAGGGTCTTCATCATGATTATTGCCCTCAGCCGACCTGGCTTCGTCAGCTTCGTGGTCAAGTGTCAAGGCTTCGGCATCCGGAGGCGTGGTCTCCTCATCGTCCAGGCTGCCTTCGATAGTGGCAGGCAGATTAAACTCCACTAACTCAGGATCCTAGCCCTCGGCTTGGGCTTAGCGGCAATCTTCTACGTACTTAACGTACGCTTCAAAATAGCCCTCTATGCCAAAGGCATCAGGCACCAAGGTCAGCAGGAGCTCCTGAAAGGACCCGATGCTCTGCTCATAGCCCCGATGATAGCCTTGGTCCTTTGCCTTAGTTGATTTCTTAGCCTCGACCTCTACTCTGGAGTGAGCCTTCTCTAGTTGGCACTCCAAGTCCTTCTTCTCAGCCTTCAGGGCCTCCTTCTCTCTCTTCGGCTTTTGCAGGTGGCGCTTGTACTTAGTCGTCGCCTCTTCTGACCTTTAGCGCTCGGCCTGAAGGTCGCTAATTTTCCCTCACATGAAGGTATTTGAGCTCTCGAGGTTACGGATATGCTTCCCTAGAGTAGAAACGGACGGCCTCGACCTTGCTAACATCAACACTCCGGCAAGGGGCTGGAGAGACTTCGACACGTTCAGATAAAGAAGGGCAAATATAAACAGCACAAATGACATGGACTTAGCCTTACTTTAGTAATGGCCACTTGCTCCTAATCAACCGTGGACGGCCCAGCAGATTCAGCCGGCGCCAACGACTGTGACCTTACCAGTTTCTCTACCAAGGTACGCTTTGCAAAGGCATCGACCGCCAGTAACTTCACGCATGGAGCCCGAGTGTGCACTGAAGGCTCTTCCGCGGCCTGCGGTAAGGACCTTTGATTGCCCGAGGACCTACCGGCAGTAGGTGACCCCCACCCCTCGTTAGAGGCTGGGTGACCTCCACACCATGGATGCTGGTCAACCCCCTCGACTCCTTTGCTCTTGGACAAAGGAGGTCCGGCTTTCAAGGGGGTTGGAGCAGATGCCGTAGTAGCATCCTGCCCACCCTCGGCCCGCGATCCTTCTCGAGAACACAAGTGAGGGAGGTATAGGGATCCCACCATAAGTTTCTTGTCGCGGGGTCCCAGCGATGGGGCCTGAAAGAAGGAAAAACCAATGAATAATTTCCACTCATCAAAGGGCTACAAAAGAAAATAGTAGGAGGACCGGTATCCGAACCTTCTTGGCCTGCATCTCTATGGCCCTGTGCCGCTCTTCCTCATGAACCCGCTCGGCCTCAGCAACAATCTGCTCCACCGTAACGTCCCTGGATTCAAGGGGTGATAGCTTTGCTCGCGCTTGTTCTTCACAAGACAAAAGAGAGTCAGGTCAGAGCCAAAAGAAAAGCCTACATACAGATGGAACGTTAAGTACCCTTAGAAAAATTTTTCAGGATAAGTAGGCTGCGGTAGCTAAGAAAAAGTCGTTAGCAAAATATTTCAGCCTACGAAGTCAATTCATAGGCTCCTTATTGCTCGATTTACTCCGTTTTCGCTCGGGCCTTTCTGGGCATCCATTGCTCGTGTCATAGAAGAAGGAATCAACCTAGGATGTTCATCTTCTCGGACATAAAAATGGAAGTATCGAGTCGTCCTTTTCTCAGCACTGGTCGGCTCCCCATACGGATTACGAACCGGCTTCCCCTTGTTCCAATCGGGCATATCTCCCCAACCCGTTTCTCAGCCCATGAACGGGAAGTCGTACTTCTAGTTTCTAACCTCGGACTTCTTCTCAATTGCCGTTATGAAGCCCTTCTTATTATTGAAACAATAGCACCCGAGGTCCCCGGTCTCGCTGGGAGCCCGTTGGACTGCATCGACTTGTGCAAACGCGTGGCCAGTGTAGGTCAACACACGCATCTCACACGTCACAATGAACGAGCATGTATTGTGACAAGACATGGGTACAATTTGTATAGAGGCCAGCTCGTACTTATTTAAGATGTCCACAATCACCAGATGGAACAGAAACCTCACGCTATAGGAGAAGGTCGCCCGGTACATCGCTATGCATTTGGGAGGTGGTTTATAGACAGTGGCATCTGCCTCTGGGAGCACGAACCTGTACCCCGCAGGCAAGAGGTACTTTTCCTCTAATGCCAGCCTCTTCAGAGAAGCCATGACTTTAGGATTGGGGAAGGGGGTGCTCGGCCTATCCTGTATATTCGAATGCGTGGGAGCCCCGGGGAAGACAGTCCCCTTGGCCACTACTTCCTGGACCGGCTCTCCTTGAGTACGGCCTCTCTTTTTCAGCACGGCTTTTCCTGAGCTACTTCTTTCCCCCTCTGAGGAAGAGCTAGTGCTGGTAGCGTCAACCTCAGCCTCAATGCTCGACCTATGGGAGCTCGAGGAAGAGCGAGGATTACCTTCGGAGGTTCCCTCGACTAGAAGCTTGTCGAGACTCCTCAGCCGAGCAGTCATCTTGATCTTGGCCATCCTGCATTCCTGAAAGTCAAGCATACAGTCAACTGCCACATGAATTTCCCAGGGTTAAACAACATCCTCCATAATGCTAAGGATGCTACGAGTAGAAGAATACTCATAACTGGACGACGAGGGAGTGTCGGGCTCATGAATTGGCACGACATAGGGGATTTTCTTTGGTTCCCTAAACAGATTCTTGGGGGGAATGTGTGCGACCACCCGGCCATCAATTAGGGCTAGGAGGCTCAGAAACTGAGCGTGGCTACCCTCCATTTAGGGGCCGGCCGACCTCTCAGTGATGTTCCCACTCGACGAACAGGATGAAGACATATTTACACAAATACAATACAGAGGACGACCCCTTTTAAGGAGGCACGATCTACAAACCTGGGAAAGATAAGGAGGCTGAAGGAGGAATTGAAGGCACAGGTGAAGATACACACGAGCGCTTTGAAGATTCAAAGAGAGAGGGTAAAGACGCTATAGTAAATTTGAATACAACCTAAGGGAATGGTAGAGCTTATCTCTCTGGAACCTCACTTTTCTCTCTAAAAGGATTTTTGAGAGTGTGATGAAATGACCCTCCCCAAAGAACCTAACCTCTCTTATATAGGTGAAGTATGGGAGGGGAGGAAGGGAGGCGCTCTTCCCCAGACACTCAAGGGGACGTAACACTGCTCAAACTCCAACAGGTGGCACCCCAGCGCCACGTAACCACCTAAGAGCTAAGGAGCAGATCATTCGACCTAAGAACTATCCCTCGCAGCTATGATGTGATCGCTTCCCTTTTAGCCCCAAAGGGGGGCTGGGGCTCCTCAAGCTCGACCACAGCATCGGTCGCTACACTCTTAGCTCCAATAGGGGCTAAGGGTCATTAAGTACGGCCTCAGGGCCGGTCGCTATACTTTTAGCTCAAACGAGGGCTAAGGGTCCTTAAGCACGGTCTCATGGCCAGTCGCTATACCTTTAGCCCCAACAAGGGCTAAGGTTCCTAAAGCTCGGCCTCAAGGATGGCCATTATACCTTTAGCCCCAATAGGGGCTAAGGATCCTAAAGATCGGCCTCAGCTCCGGCCGTTATACCCTCTACCCCAATGGGGGGTTAAGGGTCCTATAGCTCAGGCTTAGGGTCGGTCGCTATACTTTTAGCTCCAATCGGGCGCTAAGGGTCCCAACAGCTCGGTCTCAGGGCTGACAGTTACACGCTCACCCCAATGGGGGACTAAGGTTGCTTGCGCTCTGCCCTAGGGCCGGGCGCTATGCCTTTAACCCCAATGGGGGCTAACGGTCCTATGGCTAAGCCCCACGGTCGGTCATGGCCCCCCCGGCCCCATTAGGGGCTAAGGGTCCTTACGTGCGACCTCAGGTTTTGGCGCCACGCCTTTAGCCCCAATGGGGGCTAACGATCCTACGGCTCGGCCCTAGGGCCGATCGCTACACCTTCAGCCCCAATGGGGGCTGAGGGCCCTGAAGTGCAGTCGTAAGACGGGCACTATGCCTTTACTCTTCTAAAAGAGATCGGGGGCCCTCGAGCATGGCCTAGGGGGCTAATCACAAAGTTCATATGAGAATGTCATGTACAGAAAAACGTGGGAACGGTAAAGAGACACCAGGCTCGTACGAAATGGGGAATTTCTCATTATTCCTATTGGCAGTTACAAATACGCTTTTATAAAAATCAAGAACCCTAAGTCTACTTCTTATCACTAGAAGGGGGAGAGGCATCATTTGACCCTGAGCTTTCTTCTTGGCCGCCCACCATACCGGGATTGGCCCCGGGGGGAGCGAGCCTCTGGCTGTGCCCTCTTCGAAGAGCTTCCTTCTTTATCTCAAACCAAGATTCAAAAACACCCCTGTTCAGCCACTCCAAGACTGGCATCAAGGTGTCAGCCATGATCATACACGAGACTCCCAGCGCTATGGCATCGTTGAGCACCATGGTGTAAAAACGGCCTGAGTCAGCTCGGGAATATGAGAGTCCAGGGTAGATGCCTCGGCCACTTTGAAGTCAAAGTCAGGGCAGAGGCCGCGATAGTCCTCAGTAAGCAGCTGAGTAGGACGAGCGAGTTCCTTCAAGCACCATATGAAAGTTGTCCTAACATAATCAGCTGCCTGCTAGGTGTTGAGGAAGTAAGGAAACACCATAGTGCAAGATCGGGAGTTAGATTCTCTCTCTACCACGCTCACCCTGTCTCTCTACAACGGATAAGAAGGCTGGTTAAAGTGATCTCCCATGCAGTGTTCTACTCTATCTTTATAGAAGGATGAAGGAAGAGTAAAGGACAATGTGCCCCTCGAGGAGGTGGCGAAATCGAGGCACTACTCATCATTAGAAGGGGGTGATGGGTCATTTGAACCCGAGCTCTCCTCCTGGCCGTTTGTTGGCCTGAGGTTGCCTCCCAGAGGAACTCATTGATGGAGCTGTGGCTCCAGGAGGTCACGCTTGCTGACGCTCAGCCAGGACTTAAAAGTAATCCCCGCAGACCCTTAAGAGTCGACTTTAAGTCCCCAGCCATGTCTCTACTCACCAGGGATAGCTCCTCACAGCGTTGTTAACCACCATAGCATAGAAAGTAGCTTGGATAATCTCCGGGATGTTAAAGTCGCGCGCCACCTCCTCCATATCGGCAAGGTGAAGCTTGGACAAAGGTCTCGGTAATCTTCTGGGAGCGATTGAGGAGGACGCAAGGCTCTCCTCAAATGCCACTTGAAAGTCTCCCTAATGTAGTTAGCCATCTCCTCAGTATCACGAAAGGGGGGAAAGGCCATGATGGGGAAGGCGAGCAGAGACTCTCTCTCTATAATTCTTATCTCTCTCTCTCTCTCTTAAAAGATTCGAGAGTGCCCTCAAGTGATCCTTCTGGGGGGTACGAACTCCATCTTTATAGAGGTGAATGAATGGGCCTAAAAAGGGACCACATATTCCCAAGATATTCCCAAAATCGTTGCACCACTCCGCTTACGCCATGTGACGTCAGGTTACTTAATACTGGTCGCGAACGTTGCCAACAAGGGAGCTTACAACCATAAAGAAGGGCCTTGGGGCCGTTCGCTCAAACCATATACCAGGGAACCGAGCCCCAAGAGCAGTGGCCATGCAGCCCCAAAACCCCACATAATCGGGCTTTGGTGGTAACACCATATGGTCAATATAAGCAAGCAAAAGTGCAAGAGTACGGATGAAGTTCTAGGAAGGAAAGGACGCCATTTTATTATTAGCACTCAAGAAGTACGGGAAAAAAGGCACTACACAGAAGGCGCATGCTGTGAAGGTCCTGACCAGCGGAGCTTTACTCGTCGCTGCTATCACTGGAGAGGGGAGTTTGGTCGTTCGACCCCGAGCTCTCATTCTCTTCCGAGCTACTGAGCGTCTCATGTCGGCGGGCCTCCAAAATTCTGTCCCTGCTACACCCCACCCAGGCCTGGAAGGTGCTCCATCATAGCTCTTTAAGGGCCGGTTCCATTACCTCGATCATCCACGCACGTAGAACGCCGAGCTTCACGGCGTCATTAAGGAGCATCGTAAAGAATGCTACCTGGGATAATTGGGGAACCTCGTAATCCTGGGCATACTCCTCGGCCTTGGCTAGGACAAAATCCGGGCATAACTCTTTGTAATCGAAGGGTAGTGGTAGAGAAGGAAACGCTACCTCCCTACAATACCACTCGAAGTTACCCAGAACACAGAGCGCCATCCCGTCCATCGTCAACGAGTGGGGGAACCGGATATTAGAAGGAAAGGAACTTTGGTGTAAGGGAGATTCGCATGCACAGTACAAAGCGGGGATCCAAAACAACCCGCTTTTATACCCCGAAGTTGGCGAGTTCCCATACCACCGGCCATCCTCGAAAACCTAAGCATAGCACTAGCTGACAGCCAAATGTCAGATCAGAAAAGGGTAACCAGCCAAAGACAGGCCATTTTTCGAAGACCAGCCGACCTCCATTACATAGGGGCACTCCACATGTTAGCTAACTACCCGGACGGGCCTACGTGCAGGTAAAATATGATGGGCCAAATGATGCAGAAAATATGATTTTCCTGGGAACGCCCATGGATCCCCAATCGTAGAACAGGCCCAACTAGGCATAGTGGGCCCTAGCAGGATCCTTAGGGCTCCCACCAGAGGCCCAAGCGGAGCAAGCAAACGACAGCCCACTTTGAGGGTTTTCAGCATGAAATTACCATCCTACCCATTGCTACAAGAGTTATAAATATTCACCTACCCACCTCGAAAAAGGGATTGGCACTCTGACATAACTTTCTTCACATTTTCTCTCTTTACTGCATTTACCTCTCTCTTGGACCCTCCTTTGACTTGACCATTGGAGATGCATTCCCTGGATCACAACCCGGGGTTGCCTTTTTTACAGCTTCGGCTTAGGAGCAGAGGACCGTTTGCTAATCTGCACGTGCCATCATGTAAGCCTGAGCTCTCCTCCCACGTCATCTCCAGCAATGCACGGGAAGTTTCCGAAGCAATACCCTTTTCTCAATCACTCTTTCACATATCATAGATCTAACCAATCCTTCGAATCAAGACTGAATCTAAACTATTGGGATTTGTCCCAAATTTCTTTGTTGGTTTTAAAAACAATTAAATTGTTTCCTTTTTCAAGATTGTTGCTTGGCACCCAAGGTTCACGTTATATGGTTAGACATTTTCTATTTTATGAAAATTATCTTATTTCTATATTTTGGGTTGAAGATTTTTTTTTCTTTTTGAAAAGATAGTACTTAGTGGCCAAGGCACATGTTTGTGGATACAATTACTCCTTGGTATCATTGGGGGTTCTCTATAAATACTAGGTTGTTCAAACTAATTTGGTGTGAGCATTTGGAGTCTTTTGTGGGTGTTTGGTGTGGCTTTTAGGCCTCTTGTGGGCATTTGTGGAGTGACCAATTTTGTAACCAATTTTGAATGTCTATTCTATTGTTGGTGAGATGAGAGTTTGAGATTTTGAGAGAGTGTATGTGTAAGTTGCCACCTCTCTTGGGTTGATATCTTAGGGTGAGATTATTGGTTGTACTCTCTATCAATTAGAGGATTTATTTGGCTTGTCGCCACATTTTTTTTTTTTTTTTTTTTTTGGTTTTTCATGTTAAAATGTTGTCTTCTCCTATTTAGTATTGCTTTTGTTTTATTTGTTCTAGTTTATTTGTCATCCTATTCATTTCCACTACTTATTTGCTTGAATACTATCCCGACTAAATGATATCTAATCGATTTTTATCTAATAAATAATATCATAGCAATTTTTGCTTAACATAAACAAGTGACATTGCTTTGATGTATACTCTTCACGACTTCACCAAGTGTCCTTCAATCCATAGAGAAGAAAGAATCAGAATTCAACCCTTTTTCCCACGCGTTGTTACACATGAACGCACACTTCTTGGTGGACCAGAGATGCACTGGAGGGTGACAAAGCGAAGATGAGGGCTACACACCCGCGCCCCCCTTTTTCCTTTTTGACCCACAGTTTACTCTTTTAATTAAACAATGCAGTAGTTGTTGGACACGTTTTTATGTGGCCTGAGTTATCATTTATCTAATTAATTGATCATTGACCTAATAAATACCCTACGTATTATTTGGTAATTATTTGATGGACGTAATTACCCTTATGACCTAATTAGGGTTTCCCCTTGGGTGTATATAAATAGAGGTATTAGGCAGAGATCAAGACACCAATCTTACGCCTCCTCTCTGCCTCTCTATTCTCGTGAGTCTCATCCTCACCTTAGCCATCATAACGATACACCCTAAACGGGAACTCGATCTGCGTGAGAATCATGGCCTCATCCCTAACCACGTTTACAGGATTATCAGGTACACATGATTTAATTCCTGATTTATATCTTTTATGTTTAAGAATTGATCAACATGTGGTATCAGAGCCTTATGTTGATGAATCAATTCTTTTTATTTTCGGACATCAGCATTACTTTTCCTTAAAATTAAGATCTAAGTTTTTCGGAATTAATCCATAAAATTACTTTCTTATGCTTCGAATATCAGCAAGTATAATTTGTGATGAATTATTTGAAGTGTTCATCCTTATTTTGATGAAATCTTCTAATTCTGGTATTTGTTTTGGAATATAATTGTGTTTCCTTAAATTGTATGGCATATCTCACTTTTGCATAATATATTCTATTTCCTTATTTATGAATTTATTTTACCTAGAATAGCAAAACTAAGTAAGGGATATGCTAAAATACCATTGAAAAGGTTAAATCTTTTTACTTGAAAATCTCTTGCCTTATACGCCTTTTAATTAAATCAATTTCAATGGGTCCCCAAATTTTTTTGTAGCCCCGCCCGAATCGCTTTAACTTTTGCGGTTAATTAATTATTAACATTAAATTTATAAGTCATTTGACTAATCTTAAATAAAATTCATTTTATGATTAGTTAAATTGATTTATTTTGCTTGACTTGAACAATACCTTAGAGTACACTTCTGCCCAAAGGTGATGTGTAACATTTGTGAAATTTATTTCAAGCCTTATTAAGCATTGTCATTTAGTGCATATCCTTAAACAGATATTTGCATGACACTCGCCTTAAATACATAATATTTCACTTCTGTCCAAAGATGATGTGTTATAATTGTGTACTGCGAACTAAATATATATGTGCATTAAAATTTAAATGTTTCACTTCTGCCCAAAGGTGATGTGTTACATTCAAATTGCACATCATTATTTTATTATTCATAATACTTAAATAAGTGGTCATAACCAAAGTGAAAGCCATTTGTTTGAGTAGAATTAAATTTAGTCTATTATTTTGGTGTTATAATAGACTATTATCACAGCTTCATTACTATATAATGGTCCTTAACTTCGCCAGCCTTAGTTCATTACCTCTTAACTTCTTCTTTAATTTTGTGTCTTATTTCTCTCATCTGAATCCATTATCAGCCCCAAATATGGGAATTGAGACCTTGAACGGTGCTAATTTTTCTTCATGGAAAGATTCACTGATGCTAACTCTTGGCATGTTGGATTTTGATTATGCACTGAGAGAGCCTGCCCCTCCTGCCCTCACTGATAAAAGTACTGCTGAAGATAAAATAGTACATGAGAGATGGGAGAGGTGCGACAGAATGGCTCTTATGCTTATTAAAAATTCCATCAGCATAATCATCAGGGGAGCTATTCCAGATTCATCTAATGCTAAAACATATCTGGCTTCCGTGGAGGAACAATTCAAAGCAACTTCTAAGGCACATGCTAGTACTCTTATTTTGAAGATGGTGACTACAAAATATGACGGGAATAGCGGCATTCGTGAGCACATCATGATGATGAACGACATGGCCCGCAAGCTCAAGGGATTAGACATGGAGATCAGTGAAGGTTTTCTGGTGCACTTCATAATGACTTCTCTTCCTGCATCTTTTGAAGCTTTCAAGGTCAACTACAACACCCAGAAGGTCAAGTGGTCGATGAATGAGTTGATTGCTATGTGCGTACAAGAAGAAGAGCGTCTGAAGCTGGACAAACCTGATGTGGCTTACCTCATGACCACTAATCCAAAGAAGAGGAAGAGAAATGTCGATAAGAAGGAAGTTTCTAAAGTCCAGAAACGTGATGCAAGTGCTTCTTCCAGCTCTAAGAACTCCAAAGGGAAGTCTTACTGCAAGTTCTGCCGCAAGGAAGGACATAGACAGAAAGACTGCCAAGACTTTAAAGAGTGGCTGACGAAGAAAGGTAATCATCTTTACATGATACTTGAGTCCTTTAATTTAAATGTTCCAACTAATACATGGTGGTTTGACTCTGGTTCTATGGTTCATGTAACCAACTCACTTCAGGGATTCCTTACAATCCAGAAGCTGGAAAGAAACCGAAGAACACTTAAGCTGGGGAATGGAACAGAATTAGCTGTCGAAGCCATGGGAACCTTAGAATTAATAATGAAAACTGGTTTGTGTATTAAACTTTATGATACCTTATATATTCCTGAGATTACTCGGAATTTAGTATCAGGACCAAAGTTAGACATAGACGGTTTTGATGTTTCTCATGGTCATGGCAGACTTACTATTAGTTTCAATTCTCAAGTGTTTGGTCATGGTTTTCTGGATGGTGGTCTCTATAAATTAGAACTAGATGATGATTTTTCCAAATCTTTGTTGTCATATAATATCAATCAGACACTAACAAAGAGAAAACGAAAACGAGACTTAGAAACTTCATCCATGTTGTGGCATCAACGCTTAGGCCACATTTCACGAGAACGTCTATCTAGACTCGTGAAGAATGAAGTGTTACCATCTCTCGATTTCAATGATTTTGGAACATGTGTCAAATGCCTTAAAGGTAAAATGACATCAGTGAATAAGAAAGGTGCCACAAGGAGTTCTAATTTATTAGAGCTCATTCACACTGACATTAGTGGTCCTTACTCTATCACTGGAATAACTGGACATAACTCATTTATCACTTATATTGATGATTATTCTCGTTATATGTACTTGTATCTCATTAAGGAAAAATCTGAATCACTTACAACTTTTAAAGATTATAAAACTGAAGTTGAAAAACAACTTGATCGTCAGATAAAAATTGCAAGATCAGATAGAGGAGGTGAATATTATGGTAGACATACTGATGTGGGTCAAGCTCCTGGTCCATTTTATGAGTTTTGCAAGGCCCAGGGGATTGTAAACCAATATACCATGCCTGGTACTCCTCAACAGAACGGTGTTGCTGAGAGAAGAAATAAGACCCTAATGGACATGGTACGCAGTATGTTAGCCAACTCAGGTTTACCTCTATTTCTCTGGACCGAGGCCTTAAAAACAGCTGTTCATATACTCAATAGGGTTCCTTCTAAAGCTGTCCCTAAAACTCCTTATGAACTCTGGACAGGAAGGAAACCGAGTCTAAGATATATGAAAGTATGGGGTTGTCTTGCCGAAGCTAAACTTTATAATCCCTTCTTGAAGAAACTCGACATGAAAACTGTAACTTGCTACTTCATTGGTTATCCTTCTCACTCAAAAGGTTACAGATTTTATTGTCCTTCCCATGTCACTCGCATTGTAGAAACCAAAGATGCTCATTTCCTTGAAGATTTTAAGGTCAGTGGGAGTAGTGAAAACCCTTATGATGAATTGCTAGAAGTACAAGACGCGGGGGGGATAGACTTGTCGATTACTTTACCTCCAATTACTCCTTTTGTACTCAATGCCAATCCGCAGGACACTGCACCACCTCCTACTCCTAATGTACCTGGAAATGAAGACACCTCAAATGATAACCATCAAGACAATGCCGCCAATGCTCAACCTGAAAATTTGCTCAGGAGGTCATCTAGGTCTAAAAGGCCTACTAACTTTGATGATTATGTTACCTACCTGACTGAAGCAGAAATGGATGCTGGAAAGTTTACTGATCCTACCTCTTATAATGAAGCCATTAACAGTGATCAGTCTTCCGAATGGAGTAAAGCCATGATTGAAGAGCTTGACTCCATGAAGAAAAATGATGTTTGGGATTTGGTTGAATTACCCAACGGTGTCAAACCCGTAGGATGTAAATGGGTCTTCAAAACAAAACTGGACCCGAATGGAAACATTGAACGCTACAAAGCGAGATTGGTTGCAAAGGGCTACACTCAGAAAGAGGGAATTGACTATCAAGAGACCTTTTCTCCTGTCTCTCGAAAGGATTCCTTAAGAATTGTTATGGCCCTTGTAGCTCATTTTGATTTAGAGCTACATCAGATGGATGTCAAAACCGCTTTCCTTAATGGCGATTTGGATGAAGAAGTGTTCATGAAACAACCCGAAGGATTCAAATCTGAAGGTCAAGAGCACTCAGTCTGTAAGCTAAAAAAATCCATATACGGGTTGAAGCAGGCATCACGTCAATGGTACCTAAAGTTGCATCAAGTCTTGAAGTCAGAAGGTTTCATAAAGAATCAAGTGGATCAATGCACCTACCTCAAGATGAGTGGGAGCAACTTTACTATACTTGTCCTTTACGTAGATGACATTCTATTGGCAAGTAATAGTTTAGACATGTTGCATGAGTCCAAGCGCTTACTCTCGCGTAATTTTGACATGAAAGATCTCGGGGAGGCTTCTTATGTTATTGGCATCGAAATACACCGAGATAGAGTCAATGGTATTTTGGGATTATCTCAAAAGGCTTACATTGAGCGTGTCCTTACACGTTATAACATGCAACATTGCTCTCCTTCTGTGGCTCCAGTAGTTAAGGGAGATGTTTTCGGTTTATTTCAATGTCCGAAAACAGAGGTTGAAAAAGAACAGATGAGAATGATACCTTATGCGTCAGTAGTAGGAAGCCTTATGTATGCACAAGTCTGTACTCGTCCAGATATCGCTTACATTGCTGGAATGTTAGGTCGTTATCAGACCAATCCTGGTCTTGATCACTGGAAAGCAGCTAAGAAAGTTCTTCGATATCTACAAGGGACAAAAGACTATAAACTGACTTACAGAAGGAGTGATAATTTAGAAGTGGTTGGTTATTCTGATTCTGACTTTGCTAAGTGCAAAGATGACAAGAAATCCACTTCAGGGTATATCTTTATGTTAGCTGGCGGACCTATCTCGTGGAAGAGTCATAAGCAAGAGTTGACTGCAACTTCTACGATGATGGCAGAATACATTGCGCTGTACAACGCAACCTGTCATGGAATGTTGCTCAGAAACCTTATCACTGGACTCAAAGTAGTTAATTCCATCTCTCGACCATTGAAGCTTTATTGTGATAACTCAGCCGCCGTTAGTTTCTCGAACAGTAACAGTTCGACTGGCGCTGCTTTATATCTTGATACAAAGTACTTGTTCGTACGTGAGCGAGTTGAGGAAAATAAACTTTGTATTGAGCATATAAGTACTAAGAATATGCTTGCGGATCCGATGACTAAAGGTCTCCCTCCTAAGATTTTCGAAGAACATGTTTCGAAGATGGGGTTATCTAAAGACCTTATTTAGTTGCATATTGTACTTGCTTGCATTTAATAATAAAATTTCCTCATTGTTTTGTTTGTTTTGTCTCTGAATGTGTCTACGCATGCCTAAAGACATATAGACAACATTTATGTACAAAATAATCTTATGGGTTTAATTGTCAATTTGATCCTTAGCTTATTTAAGTTTTAAATTTGGTATTGTAGTATGATTAATGGGGGTCTTGAATTGAATATCGATTCAATGACTGTATTTCTCTGCTACAATTTCGGTTTAGAGCTAAAATGAGTATTAAAATCTGATCAGACTTATCTAATACTCATCATAAATGATTACTCGGCCAAGTGGGAGAATGTTGGACACGTTTTTATGTGGCCTGAGTTATCATTTATCTAATTAATTGATCATTGACCTAATAAATACCCTACGTATTTATTTGGTAATTATTTGATGGACGTAATTACCCTTATGACCTAATTAGGGTTTCCCCTTGGGTGTATATAAATAGAGGTATTAGGCAGAGATCAAGACACCAATCTTACGCCTCCTCTCTGCCTCTCTATTCTCGTGAGTCTCATCCTCACCTTAGCCATCATAACGATACACCCTAAACGGGAACTCGATCTGCGTGAGAATCATGGCCTCATCCCTAACCACGTTTACAGGATTATCAGGTACACATGATTTAATTCCTGATTTATATCTTTTATGTTTAAGAATTGATCAACAGTAGTATGATATCACCTCAATAAGTCCTTCCATTGCAACAATGGATTTGATGTGGAGTAACTTTCCATTTTTTCCCATTTTTCTTTTTGGTCACATTGGGATTAAATTTGTTCACCAGTTATGCCATCGATTCGGTTTATGTGCCATGGTTCGGATTTGACACAAAATTAATAAATCTTTTCATCATTGCTTTTGACCATATATATAAGAAATTATCTATATATTATACACCTCCATTAAAAAAATTCATGAAATGCAATTATTTATAATAAAAACATTTTTTAACAACTTATAAATATATATTTGTATTCTAATGAAAAATAAATAAATGAGTATTTATAATGAATTATTTTTTCTCTGTACATACTTTAACAACTTTATAAATTTATCTTTTGGCTAAATATGATTAAGCTCATAATTAAGCCCCATTTCATGTTCTTTTCAAGGTTGTACTAATTATTCATAATCATTCGACACCATTCAATAACATTAAGCAACGTTTCCGTTATGGTGATTGCCACTATATGACAACCACAAAAATTCGAAAAATCATAACTGTACATATGTCTCCAATTCATCTTTGCCATTCATCTTTTCTAACATAAATTAAATTAATATTTAATTTTAAAAATAAAAATAATAATCATCAAATTAAAGAAAATTTAATAAAGTTGAACTCTCAATACAATTTATCCTTTATTATCTTTTGGCTAAGCATAATTAAGCTCTGAATTAAGCCCCAATTCATGATCTTTTCAATGTTGTACTAATTATGCATAGCCATTCAGCACCATTCAACAACATTGAGCAACTGTTTTCGTTCATATGACAGAAAAGGCAGTGCAATATAAAGGCGATGGGGAATTGAACCAAGGACCTAATGTACCCACGGTCTTAACCGTCAGGGTAAAACTTCAGAGGTTAACACTAAACAACATTAGCAAATTTCAACATTTTCAAGCGACTGTCAGAAATAAGTAATGATAAATACATTATAAGTTGAAAAGAACAGGTTGTAAGTAACATTTATCGCCCCATATGTGGCTGTAACATTATAATATGCAATCAATACGATGACAAACTCATGCTAATTTGATGTCTACATAACAAATGTTTTTTGTGCTATATTGATGCATTTTTTTGTCCATGTTCTAGCATTATAATGTGCGATCACGATGATGACAAATTTATTGTCATTTAATACATAATGAACAATTTTTTCCTGCACTATACTAATACCTTTTTTTCATGTACTTTCGCGTCCTCATAAATGCACTGCAGACAATTATAATTGTCTTGGTTACAAATTTTGTGCTATTTCTTTTCATTCTTACTGAAATATCTCAATCATACAACATCACGTATTAACCCTAAACAAACTTACCGATGCATACTTATCCTTTCCACTTGAAATACACTGCAAAAACATAATTTCACGCACCCAAAAAAAAACCAACTCAACTGATTAACTATAAACGGTTCTCTGGCTGACGAAAACAGAAAATAGCTTTTGGCCATGAGATTAAATAATATTAAGCAATTATTATTTGCCATGAATAAGACATGGAATTTAGTAATATTAAGGATTTTTATATATTTCATGGACTAATTTCTCAAAAACCATGAAGCTAACCATGAATTTTGGCAAAATGGCATTTAATAATAATTAATATTATTTGACATTGAAGAGGTATAATTAGTTAATTAACTAACTAATTTGATAAGTGTCTCTTCAATTATAAGCATTGAGTTTAAAATCAATGGATGAGATTTTATCTCATGAAAAGATGCATATCTCTTGAAAAAACACCATATTCTCTATAAATAGATGATGAGTGGTGTGATTTGATCCATCCCCAAAATTGTTCCTAGCAATCTTCCCTCTGAATTTTTGTTTTGTCCTAAGCCTCATAAGACATGTCGTCATGTGTGCAACATGCAGACTTCTTTGTAACCCAAAGGCTTAATCTCTAAGCCCTGTTGCCCAATTGGGGGCGATTAAAGGATTTGCAAAAAGAGTACACCACTTGGCTAGAAGTGTCGATGTGATCCCAGACTGATTCTTTCCTTAATTTCGCCAACAATCTAAAGACTCTGATATGGCTGCTTCTCTTTGAGATTTGGCCACTAACATTGTAAAGTTGGAGAGATTCGATAGAAGGAATTTTGGGCGATGGCAAAAGACGAATTTCCTAGTCACCACTTTGCAAGTAGCCTGTGTCCTTGCATCTAACCCACCACAATAGCATGATGATGAGATTGTTGAACAAATTCAACATCGTCACAAATGGGGCAACGACAACTACATTTGTCGTGGTCATATCCTCAACAGCATGTGTGACTCATTGTTTGACACATATCAAACTGTGTCATACGCAAAGAAGTTGTGGGATCTTTTGGAGAGAAGACACATGAAGGAGGACAGTACTAGTGAGAAATTCTGGTGTTTCAATTCAATAATTATCAAATGAGGGAAGATTGTTCTATAATGAAACAATTTAATGAACTTGATAGAATTTTAGGGCATTTCAAAATGCATAATGTGAATATGGATGAAATTATAATAGTATCTACTGTAATTATCCAAATCCCTAACTCTTGGAAAGATTTTAAACATAGTTTCAAACATGAAAAAGAAGACCTTTCTCTTTAGTTGGCTAACTCTCTTTGAATTAATAGAAGAGGAATACCGAAAGAAGAAGCAAATAAGATTGTCTCTATTGTTATTGTTGTCGAATATAGCACAGCCAAAAAGAGAAACTACAACTAGATTCATGATGAAAAGAATAAAAAGAGAAAGGTCTATTGGGATTGTGGTAGCCTAAATCACTTGGGACGTGATACCCTATGAAGAAAAAGAAGGACTTCAACAAATCGAGATCTAGACCCAAGTAGTCTGAGAGAAAGGAAGAATTTGCTACCATTAATTCTAAAGTTTTCATGATCCAAGATGAGAATTCTAGGTGGATTGATTACAGTGCTGCAAGACACATTTGTAAGGATAAGGCATGCTTCAAGACCTATGAAACAGTGGGAGATGTTGTTTTTCTTTAGATGGCAAATTCCTCGAAAGCACAAGTCCTAGGCAAGGGAAGTGTAATTCTATAATCAAATTAGTTTCCACGAAAAATGGAATTAAAAGAGATATGGTATGTGTTGGGCTATTTGTCAAATTGCACAATAGGCTTCTAACAATATTTGTGCATTACAGTTTGCCATAGAACAAAATAAATGGTGGTCTGGCTGATGAAAAATAGCTTTTGGCCATGAGATTAAATAATATTAAACAATTATTATTTGCCATGAATAAGCCATGAATTTAGTAATATTAAACGATTTTTTTATATTTGCCATGGATAAATTTCTCAAAAGGCATGAAGCTAACCATGACTATTGGGAAAATGGGATTTAATAATAATTGATATTATTTGATATTGAAGAGGTATAATTAGTTAATTAACTAACTAATTTGAGAAGTGTCTCTTCAATTATAACCATTGAGATTAAAATCAATATATGAGATTTTATCTCATGAAAAGATGTAGGTCTCTCGAAAAGATACCATATTCTCTATAAATAATGGATGAATGATGTGATTTGATCCATCCCAAAATTGGTTCCTATAACTTTCCCTTTGAATTTCTGTTACCTCCTAAGCCTCTTAAGGTCTGTTTTCGTGTGTGCAACATGCAGACAGGGAGATTTCTTTATATCCAGATCAACTCACTAACCCATGTTGCACAGTTGGGGACAATTAGAGTTCTTAGGAAAAGAGCACACCACCTGCCTAGAAGTCTTGAAGTGATCTTAGACCGATTCTTTTCTTAATTTCTCCAACACTTTAGTGACCAATTCTTTTTATCTTAAATAAACTTCACTACAATATGATCTTTTAAACAAAAAAATTAACTTCAATATGGTTACACCATAATGAGCCTATTGAGCTCATCCCTCAAGTCACCTTATGTAATTACTAGAGAAATCATAAGAGTGTTTCCTGACAGTCTATAACCCGCATAAGTGTACAACTCTTTCGTTGTCTATACATATCAAAAACAATGTAATTTGATTATAAAAAACGGAGAGTTCTTATTGATGAAACAAATTTGAACTTAAATTAAATGACGGCTTTTTATGTTAGCTATTAGAAGATCCCTTCAGGAATCGATATTAGAAAGCAATTGAAAGTAGGTTTGCAAAATCACTATTAAGATCAGAGGCCGAAATTCAGAACTAACAAATCGGTTTGTAAAGTAGAAATCGCATGTCAGATTAGGTTGCTAAATTAGAAACTGACTACCACATTAAGTTTCGAATTCTACACTAAATTAATATTCGGTGAATGTGGTATTCAGTTCCAAAAAATTTAAAATTCATAAATCCCTTTTCACTTAAGCTTATTGTTTTTGTTGGGAAATACGGGTTGAAAAAACAGTAGGATTGAGAAGGATTGGAAAGAATTTGTAAGAGTTGGAAAGAGTTGATATTTTGTTGAAAGGATTGGGAAATATTTAAAAAGATTGAAAAAAATCGGCAAGAGTTGGGAATGGTTGATAGGGGCTGAGAAAGCTTGGGAATGGGGTGGCGAATTAGTGGGGAAGGGGATCTGTGTAATTGTAAATAATTGGGAAACATAGGAAAAGATTTGTAAGAGTTGGGTAAGATTAGGAAGAGTCATGAATGATTAAGTATTGTGGTTGTTCAACCATGATGGCGGATCATGAGGAAGGCATGCGACTTTCTCTCCCATTTCACCCCTATTCTCGTTCAAGATCACAGTAATTTTTCAATACTCAACAAATTGAGAATTTGAGGTTCGATTGACAACAAATTGAAAGCAGTTTTAGATCTCTTTTTGGTCATCGTTTCTCCTATTTTGTGCTCTTGATGAATTCTTTTCCGATTTTGATTCCAGATCTAGAACCTAGATCTATTTTCATCATCCATTTTGTTCTTGAGCCAATTTCTTAATCTAGATGTCATATTTGAATTGTTGTCCAAATAAATTCCAATTTTCTGTGATATTTTCAAGGGTTTTTGTAATATAATAATTTAAACTTTAGAGTGGTGGATAGTCCTGGCCCTCGAAACTTTGAAAATATTTGTTTTTAGTAATATATGATCATTTTATAATGTACTTTTCAAATTGCTCCCAATGATATTGTGTCTGAAGCAATACAAATATTTGAAATTTAAAGTGTCTATCTTCATTTTGTAATTCAAATTGTTTGAAAAATATAATCTAAAATGACACACATAATACTGAAAATAAATATCCCAAGATTTGGAGCATTGAGGGCCATTTTTTAACATTGAATTTTTAGTTTCCATCAGACCCAAAACTCAAATTATTATATTTGAAAAATCCTATTTTTATTTGATTTGTTTATTGGTAATAGACATAGATAGAATCTATTGCACAGTGATGTGTGATGGTAATAGTATCGAACAGAAAAGCTGAAGGAAGTGAGTAGATGTGTTTTCTCCGTTAATTTCTTTTCAAATTAGCTGTACAAATTAAAATATTCACTTGTATATATTACTTAGATTATTCATATTCAAGTGTATGACAGAGATTTTAGACACACATATTTAGCATTTGGATTAATTTTATCTAATTTGCGTTAATCGTCTTTGGTTGTACACTAAATTTTCATTGTGACGAATGAAAATGCCGCACCTCCAAGTTCGTTCTGAGTAGGATTGCTTTTTCTTTTAATTTTTTAATTTGGAAACTGAATGGGAAATTGAAATTGGATTTCGGCATTTGAAACTAAGTAGTATGATTTTAATTATGGGTGAGTGAAAAAAATTGGGTAGCTAGTTTTGGGCCCAAAGCCGATTTAGACTTAGCGGCTATGGATCTGGATTTGGTTAGACTAGTTTCAAGACCGGATGCAAAATTTAGGACCCGGTTATAACCGGGTTCAATGCCTAGTATGGAACTTTTGGACCTGAACCCAAACCCAATATCTTGTTTCTGGTCAAAATTTAAAGAATTTTGATAAAAAAATATAAAAAGTGAATACTTATTTTTCAGGTAAAGTATCTTTCATACCAAGAACCAACTCTTAGCTATCCTAATTTAACCTTTTGTCTTTTTTGCTTTTAATTTCTCCCCGACTTATTTTTTATGTATTTCGACCGCCATGAATTTCTTCATTCAAGTTCTGGCTCCTTTCCTCATGAGCCATGTTGCATACTAATTATTACGTATTTGTTTTTATATTATTTTGACATTTTTTCCTCTTTCTCTATATTTCAAGTGAATTAAAATAACTTTTATATTTCTCGTTCATTTTGTAATCTTAATTTGTGGGTTTTTTATTAACATTGTTGCCAATTATCTGAATTTATTTTAAAGTCTGTCTATATTCTTACTGCTAATTTAATATTTGATGTAGCCTTATAATTTAGTTTATAGGAATTTGACTTCAGATATAAGTTTTAAACTTCCTTCAATCTCTCCCTCTCCATATTTCCTTAGAGAAAAATAAGAAAAAATAAAAAATATTACTTAGGAAATGTGTCCGGAACTGGGTCCAAATTCTAGGACCCGATTCCAACTAGATCTAGGATCAGTTCTAAATTTTAGGACAAGGTCGGTTTCTAGCAATTGAATTAGGTACCCGGGTCCGTTCACCCCTAAGTTTAATCGAAAAGTCGAAATGAAATTAGTTTCAAAATGATTTAGCTAGAAACCATGCCTTTAGAATCAACCTGGGCTGATTTCCAAATGGGTGTCTATAAATGTTGTCTTGAAACAAACTTTTAACATTATTGATCTCTATGCATGAATTCTCTGTAGTGATGACATAATGATACTAATGTAATATTTGATTAGATGTAATTAGTCTTGTAATGCAAACAAGTTTTTTATAAAGTTGATAACTATTGCCCTTTGAACAATAGTTTAGGGGCAATTAATGTAGAAATCTACATTAAATATAGAGAGGCACTTCTAAAAACTCGAATTAATAGAAATACAATAATTAATTATAGGATTCTTATAGTACCATTTTAATTTGCTATTAACAAATAAAAATGTTGTAATTACATTTCTTTGGATTTCGCAGCTTTGAAAATGATTGTCAAACTATCACCATCTATACTGCTCAAGACCACCAGCAACATGATAGATCACCCATCACAGCTTCGCAGGAAAAGATAATAACACTTTAATTAAGGGTGGCCGGCTTTGCTGGCATACCTTGGTGAACCCCAAAGCAAAAGCAATCAAATTCTAATAAAAATCTTTGACAAATCTTAAGCGAGAAAGGAAGGCCCGAATCCCAAATGGCGTCGACAATTGAGGAGGAGGAATTGACGGGCATGCTAATCATGAGGAGGCAAAGGGGTGGTGAGGAGGTGGAGCACGTTACTGAGGGAGGAGAGAGAAACTAGTGGCATGACAGCACATGGCCGTGGAAAGCAACAGTGACATATAACCCATGTCAATTTTCAGAAGCTAAGATGTTTCGACGTTAATTGAGGGTAGAAATCTGGTTAGGAATAATTAGAGGTTTTGTTTTGTTAAGCGAAAGACAACAAATGCCATTTATTTTTAGTACTTACTTTATCTTAGCTAAACATATGCATAAATGTTATTAAATGCAGTTTATCCATTCCTCTTAAGAGAATTACAACCTTTTCCGTTAAATTATTAGCACCTTTTCCTGTAAAATTATGCCGTAAATAAAGAGCTCTCCAATTTCTGTAAAATTATCAAATAAAAAAATGAATGCTGCAAACTTGCATGGAAATTTAAAACACCTTTACCGCCTTTCTTAGATACAATGCTCATAACATTGTAAAATTCAATTGATCTAACATTGAAGACTAATTTTTTAGAATTCGCGAGAAGGGAGTGACAGAAACTGAATAACATAGAAATAAGTGAGATAGCGTGATTTTCGGATTTAAGCAGCTAGATGTGCTGAGATTTTATTTTACTTTACTTTGTTAAAAGCATACTTCGTACTCACGGACTAAGAGCGAGCCAGATCAGATATTCGGTTGGATTTTTTGGAACTGAAAAATTTGGAATCCAACCGGATCCTAGAATTTGAAATCGATTTTGGACCTAATTGGAACCGAATCTTAGAATTTGGATCCGGTCCCGAACCTGGCTGGGACCGAGTTCGATTGCGGGTACCCGTTTCCTAATTAATATTTTTTTATTTTTTCTCTTGTTTTCCTAATAAAATAGGGGAAGGAGGGATTGAAGGAAGTTAAGAACTCATATTTAAAGCCAAATTCCTTAAAATCAAATTATAAGGCTAAATTGAATATGAAAAAAGCAGTAAAGAAGATTCACGTAATTCCGACCAAAACGCACCTGTCGAGAAAGCGCTCATCAGAGGTTATTTTCTGACGGAATCCAATGGCTTCCGACGGACTTTCCAACGGAAATATCCGTTGAAATTTC
Organism: Carnegiea gigantea; assembly: GCA_029747015.1. Lineage (NCBI taxonomy): Eukaryota > Viridiplantae > Streptophyta > Magnoliopsida > Caryophyllales > Cactaceae > Carnegiea > Carnegiea gigantea. Next base: position 172,541 of record JAKOGI010000473.1, on the reverse strand, counting down.
CATCGGACATGTTTCGAGGTTTTTGCAGGTTTTTCAAGGGAAATCGGTTTCTGTCGAAAATTGCCAATTCCCTCAAAAAAAATTTGCCTAAAAAAAAATTAGCAACAAAATATTTTTTTAAACTAATTACATATAGAAAAAACCCACCACAACCAAGATGTATAATGATTATCAAATACAAATTTTTATATCTGTAAATTAAAAGTGCTAAAGTTGAAATTATTCATAACATCCACAATTATTTTCGATCTATAGACAGATCAATTAAACTAGCCAGAATTAGATAGATTCATATGGGATCATCATTGTTATTTTGGGAGTTCTGCTCGTCATCGGTGTCCAAGTTAACTTGGATGGAAGAACATGTACTTTGTCCCTTAAGAAATCTCAAAACTTTTTTTTCACAATACGCTCTATCTTCTCCTATTTCTTGATAATTTGGCTTATGGCCTCTGTTTGCTTGGTAATATTCTGTTTGAGGAGTTATACTTGCTCTGTTGGACCAAAGTGCTTAGCTGATAAGTGGAGTGCAGCCGCAATTGTAGCTTATTTCTTCAACTTGACCCCCTCAATATCAAAACCGTATATACAGCCTTTTTTGTCCAGATTTTCTTGAAGCCAAAATTGTTCTGGGGTCATAGGGGGCAGTTGAGACCCCATTGAGTTATAGCTTGAGTGTACTCCTCCCATTTCTTATGGTGCTCCTCCTGAAAGTTGTCAAATATAAAACTATTATATACTAAGACGACAATTATAACATATGAATAATGTCTGAATAAATTTTTTTGCATATCTCTTATCAATGAATACTTTGTCTTTGCCCTTGCAGTGAGTGTCCTTAAATAATTTTTCACATGTGGGTTCCTTACCTAATGCCTTGGCCTACAACAAATTAAATATTCATATAAAATATATATATATATATATATACACACACACACACACACACACACACACACACACACATTGAATATCGGAAATATACTTATTAAGAAGCTCAATTACTTTGCCAAGCGCCTCTTCCTTTCACTAAGCGGAATTGAGCCACATGTATACAACGAAGGACCAAGAGCTTCTGCATCACTCAATCTATTCTTTTTATTTTGTTGACTCAACTTTTTAAACTTGTCGTCCTCACTTCAATGCTTGAGCATCTTATTCCAAACATTAGGTGTAACCACTTTGACTTTTTATTGTACTTCCTAGCATATTCAAGAATGTCCCTAAGTCGAGTTGCACATTTGTACTCAAAGTTACGCTGTATGTAGATTTCATTGTCTGGATGCCAGTAGTAGTATTTCTGTAATAAAGTTAAAGTATATTGATAAACAGGTCGAACAATTTAATGATGACATTCAAATTCGTTGTACAGAAAACCAAACTTGAACTTACTAAACTATATGTCTCGCTGGAATTGTTGAACTTCCCACCACGTGGTCCAAGGATATGGGTACTTACCTGCAAAGCTTTCAACAATTTTCTTAACTATGCTCTGGTATGGAACAAAACTAAGTACAAAAATAAATCGTTAAAAATAATTACTATAGGCATGAAAAAAATATGATTAGTGATGAAGAAAATTTGTAATGAACTTATATATCACCATCAGGTTGCAAATAGATCTTATTACTTGTACTTGGAGCTTCACTATCAGGTGTAGGACTTTATTTATCTCTTCTTGCCCCTTCATTTTGGACCCTTCATTGTGGACTGAGTAGCTTGGCATTTTAGGCTGACCAACGATCTGATTACTATTTTTATGTGGACTAATAGTGCCAAACTGTTGACAAACTAATGGAGTAGCAGAAGTGCCATCAACGTAAGGATTATTGGGTTAGATAAGTGTATTTCCACGTGTACTTTGCATGAAATGCATCGCATGTGGCTTGTTTATGCTACCAAAATAATTTCCAACCGGCTGGGCTGAGTCAAGGAAATTTCCAAACATTCCACTGAAGGTGTTTGTTTCATTATTTTCAACTGGATCATTCTGTAGGGTCAGTTGTAGTGATCCTGCACCTGCATCACTCTTTCCATTTCAACGTCGACCACGTCTACCATTTGCTCCAGATATCTAACAAATAAGAACAATATAGGTACAAAATATAGCGGCGCAAACATTGATAGTATTGTCATTGAAAAATTACAGTAAATAAAGAAACTTTCAACAACTGAATTGGAATAAATGTGTCAAACACATACAACTGTTTTTCCTAGCTTGCAATTAAAAATAACGTACGCACACATGCATAAACATCCATACAACTAAAAGTTTAAATCAAATATTTTGGGACACATCGTCATCATCGTCATCATCACTTTGTAATGTCATATCTCCTTCATTATCATCAACAGTGTCTTCACCTTCATCCTCCCATTCACCTTCTTGGTCCTCTTTATAGTCATCATCATCATGTTCACCATACCCATCATGATCATCACCCCAATCATGTGCATCAACATCATCAGCTTGTGCAGTTTCATCAACTAATGTTGTGGCTATTACATCACTCACATTTATGTTTGTCATTCCTAACTATTGATAGATAACCTTAAAATTATCCTTATCTTTAGGGATACCGCGAGGTTTGTTCGGTATAGCTACCCACCAATTCGGCTTTCCTGATATCCCCTCAGGGTACTTAAAGTATACCACTTGAGTTACAGTATTAGCAAATATAAATGGGTCAAACTTTCTATAACTTCAGTTATGATTAACCTCGAGATAGGGGATAAATTTAGAATAACGCAGCCCCCGAGGAACATCGGGGTCAAATCACTCACAATTAAAGAGACACATTTTTTTAATTGGTTCACCTGTGAATTCAACACGAATAATTTCATGAAGTATGCTATAATAATCCCTTAATATTTCATAACCTTTGCCTACTCCTTTGAGACACACGCCACAGTTATATGTTACCTTCATTCCTACCCTTGGTATGAAACCGAAAACTATTTACTTTATATCCAGAAAAACATTCCACCACCTAATAGGTCCATGAAATAAGTTCACAAAAAAATGTTGCCTCTCATCATCAAACACTTGGTAAGGATTGATCTATGACGAAAAAAACACATTATTCTTTTTAGAGTTAAAAAATATTTTGTAAGAATTGAAGATTAGCTATGAAAAATTACTTACATTATACTCATATCATTGTATAAAATTTGACTCAATAAATAAGTCAACTTCCACATTACTCGCGTTTGGATTATGACTGCGGAATTGATGTCTAAACCAACTATATTTAAAGATTCAAATTATTTAATTACTCAACTATTTAAGTTTTCAAATTAAACTTTCAATAACTGATAAACTTACTCTAAATATGGTTACACTTCATCATAATTTAGTAAGATATGAAGGCGAGCGACACGATATTTTGACTCAGTAAGATATCTTTTTCCTCGATTTTGAAATGGAGTAACCTCATGATTGAACACCAAAAGAGTTGGCATTTGTGGTTCGGATTGTCGCATACTCTCATTACGCGCAATTCTCGGGCATCGCAAGCTTGACTGAAAATAATACTTGGCAAAAAATTTTTAATCTCAAATGCTAAGTGTGCCTGAACCATGGATGCCTCTACACGAGCTTTGTTCTTTGCCGTATGCTTCATCCAGCCAAAATACTTCTCCAAAGGATACATCCATCGATATTGAATAGGACCACCCAATAAAGTTTCTTCGGCTAAATGAATGGGCAAATGATCTATGATATTCTAAAATCTAGGAGGAAAAACTATCTTCAATTTACAAAAAATTATAGCAATATTCTTGTTCATATCTTTAACCATGCTAACATGTAACTCACTGGAGCATAGGCCTTTGAAGAATTCACTCAACTCAACCAAGGGTCCCAAAACATCTTCCGAAAGGGCAGCAAAGGCTACTGGAAGAAGATTCTCTAAAAACACATGATGATCATGACTTTTCATATTTTGAAACTTTGTATCAGATGGATCAACCCAATTTTCCACGTTAGAACAATAATCATCAGGCACATGAACCTCCCGTAACCATTGGCAAATAGCCCTCTTTTGAGTTAACGAGAGTGCAAACTTGGCTTTTGGCTTACACAATCTATTAGTGGACCCTCTTGTAGTTAAATTCAACTCTTGTCTACTGCACAGAATAGACATATCCAATCTTACTTTTATATCATCCTTTGTTTTTTTCAGAACATCCATCACTGTGTTTATAATATTTTCACTAAAATTTTCTCAATATGCATAACATCAAGGTTATGCCTTAGAAGTTGATGCTTCCAATGAGGCAAATCCCAAACGATACTTTGCTTTATCCAGTTATGTTCATTTTCCTGAAATCCGAAAATTTAAAATTCTACCTCTGTAGTCACTTTAGGCAATTTAGATGCTATGTCAGACAATATTTCACCAGAAATCCTACGAAAAGGGCCAATGTGTATGCTCTTCCTTTTACGAAAAGCAACTTTATTAACTCTAAAACAATGATTTTGAGCCAAGAACCGATGATGGCAATCGAACTGAAATGACTTTCGTCCATGCTGTAACTGGAAGGCACAATTTTGGTGCATGCAAACTGGACATGCTAACAACCCATGAGTACTCCAACTGGACAACATTCCGTAGGCGGAAAAATCATTGATTGTCTACATTAATGCAGCATGCAATCTGAAAGTTTTCCCGTATGAAACATCAAATGTATCCACCCCAACATCCCATAGCATTTTCAACTCATCAATTAAGGGTTGCAAGAACACATCAATTCTGTTCTTTGGATTTGTTGGACATGAAATAACACAACGTAAAAACATGTATGGAGTGGTCATACACATATCTGGAGGCAAGTTATAAGGTGTAACTACAATTGGCCACACAGAATATGATCTTCCATATAGTGAAAATTGTGTGAAACCATCAGCATGTAGACCTAATCTCACATTCTGAGGATCTGCTTCAAAATTTAGATACTTTCAGTCCAAATACTTCCACGCTTATCCATCCGACGGATGCTAGAGAATACCTGGTTCTTGGCGGTGCTTATGGTGCCCTCTCATGTGGGCGGCAGTATTTTTTGAGGCATACAGTCTTTACAATCTTGGGATTAAAGATAAGTAGTACATTCTAGCACATGAAACCTCCTTATGTTCTCGTTGGTTGGAGTTATTTGGTAATCGTCTTGCATATCCACAAAATTTGCATGCAGACATAGCCTAATCATGTTTATAATAAATTATGCAACTATTTGGACAACAATAAATTTCATGAACATCCATGCCTAAATCTCTCACATTTCTTGGTTGCTGATGATAATTTTTTGGAATGCGACTTTCAAGAGGGCATACATCTTTCATCAGACCAACAATTTCATTGAAACAACGTTGGGACATATTGTGTGTTTTAGTACTAAGTAGCCTCACAGACGTTTCTAGTTCAGTTATGTTACACCCTTCATACAAAGGTCTTTGGGCAGATTCAAGCATAGTGTAAAATACCTTAGGATTTACATCATAAGAGCTACTCATGTTCTTTTCGTTAGCTTGGAAGGCAACATGAAGCATGTTCTCCATATGATTATGATCATTGTGATCGTAATCATAATTCATGGATTGTGAACTACTTGCACCTCCTACTTTTGAATTATCTTCTTCCACTTGACTTGTCCAATACCAATAATTCTTCACAAATCCCTTTTTATACAAATAAGACTTTACAACGTCAAGCATAAAGTACTGCATATTGTTGCACTTCACACGTGGACATCTGTAAACTCCATTAATTATATATTCCTCCGGATTTTGTGGAAATTTATCAAACATATTTACTCACATGAACCACTCATTTCTAAGCCCATGTCCATCAGAATTGCTCCTCTTATACATCCTTTGATGATGCAACAGCCCATCCATATGTCGCTAATCTGGTTGCCTTAATTGTTATATATACTATAATTAATTTCAATAAATATCTTTTAAAAACCAACTTAGCCATTAACCAATGAATTATTGTAATACATCGTACAATTCAATACTTGAAAGACAATAATGAACTTATTTATGAATATTAATACAATTTTGAAGCACAGAAATAATTATAGGTATAAATAATGAAAACAACCTGTTTTAATCGACAAAAAGCAACGCCGCGCTTGTGACAGGAATATGAACAATTGCAATTTTTTTTGATCGTTTAACACTATTTCTTTTTTTGCCAATCTAAAATATATAACAAATAAGGCATAACTAACACTATTTACCAAAACAAACATTTTTCTTTCAATAAACCGCCATTTAAATCAAAAATTACTTGTGCACACAAAATTTTAATAACATTTTGGTTTCATCATCCATAATTACTTACAACCATTACAACTATTTCATTTATCCAAATCAACATATGTTCCAAATTAAATTAAAGATTAAATTATTTACTATAAATTTTATATTCACTTATTACACCAATACTTAATAATTAAATATGTTTAATTAGCACTTTCTATTCACATATTCCAAAAAAAACATTTACATTCATATTTAGTTCACATTTTATATTCTCATATTCGGAAAATAAATTTTCACAAAAAACTAAAATACAACAATGTAATTAAACATATATGCTACAAAAAGTAAATTTAGCATAACTAATTTATTCATCAACATAAACCTAATTAATAAATCAAACACAAATTAAACTATTTATTTCACATTTCATCCAAATAAACAAGCCTAAAAAATAAACAAAATACAATTAACCAAAACATAAAATAAACACACTTAACAACTCAAACGAATCATACAAAAAAAAAAAAATACTTAAAATAAACATATGCTTGACATACTTACAAAAAATTAATATATACAATAAATCGAACAAAAAATAAACATACTTAACAAATTTAAATCATTTACCAAAATATAACACATTAAACATGCTTAACATACTTCAACATTTCATAATAATTACACAATTTTTATGAATATACATACTTAATATATTTTATTCCACTTATCCAAATAAATATACTTCATAAATGAAATAAAAAATTAACATACTTCACCTCCATGTTTTCTAAACAAAATAAATTAAATAAATTATAACACAATGCTACAAAATTAAATTTCATAAAATTCAACAACACACACCAAATTAATATAATTTCAAAACACAACAATTTCAATAAACCTACATGCTTAGTGCCACTAGCCTCTAAATACCGAAAAAATAATCTGACTACTGACGGAAAAGGTAGGAAGAAGGCGGCGGCGGCAACTTTTCAACCAATTTATAACAAATCAACCACCATCAAAAACACCAATTCACTCAAAATTTTCAATTTTAAAGAACAAATTAACTAAAAATAAATAACTTACCGGTAAATTATGAACGATGGCAACCTCCTTCATCGGTCACCAGCCACCGGAAACAATGGAGCTCCCTCTCTCTCTCTTCTTTGTTCCTCTCTCTCTCTCTCTCTTCTTCGATGTGCTCTCTCTCTTCGCATTGTTTTTTCTCCAAATGAACGGGCAGAGCACTTAAAACCAGATCTGTATTTTTTTAAAAATTGAGCTTCAGCATTCCGACGGAATTTACGTCGGAATCCAACGGAATTTTTGAATTCCGCTCAGATTTCGACTTAATTTCCGTCAGAAGGGTGAATGCACTCCATCAGATGCCACTGGCGTCGCTGTTTCTGTCGGAGTACAATGTTGTTTTTGTAGTGGTTTACTTTTTCTGTTTTTTTAATCAAAATTCTTTAAATTTTGATCGAGTACCGGGTAATGGGTCCGGTTTTGAGTCCAAAATTTTAGGACCCAGTTATAATTGGGTCCTAAATTTTGGAACCGGTCTAACCGAGCCCGGATCCGTAACCACCTGTTCTAAACTGATACTAGTCCGGAACCGGGTACCTAATTTTTTACTCACCCCTACTACGAACTGTGATATAGAACGAATACTCCCTCTGTCCCACATCCACTATCAAAAACATCATATTCTTTAGTTTCATAATATTGTCAAAGTTTACTTTTTCAAAAAATTATCAATGGTTTAATTGGTTTTCAACTTATGTCAATAGTACAAATATATTTAATAGTTATTTTTGCACATTTCTTGAATTTGATTATGAATATATGATAGAGAAAATAATAAATATAAACATTAGGATATAAATACAAGATATGCACAAACTATTTTAAAATATTTATCCAAAACTATGTAGTGCTATGCTTATATATGCTATTTTTCTTGTTTTTAAGTCTACCATGGCCCTATTCGATAGTACACTCTAACGTTTCAACTAGATCAAAACTCTATTTGCTATAATTTTAACTACTCAGTAAATTAGTGTTTAATACCAATAAATAGCGTTGAGACTAGAGTTTGCTAAACATTAAGGCTATTAACGTTTCACATGTTGAGGTGGCGTCAAGCATTTCCACCATTTCTTTTCCAAAATTGTCCTCATATTCACACCACGTTGTAGCATGCTACTTCTAGCCACTCGTATAAAGTGCCTCATGATAACTGCCAGTTGCCACAACTTTTTGAGTCTGCTCTCCTCTCCTCTGACTTACGAGGAAGCTATGCTTCTTCACAATCCGTCCACAAATGCATAACAATTTTACATAACTAAATTGTAGCATTACCTTTTTTTCTCCTTGAAATTTAGTTGTAGTAATATAAGCCCTGCCCCAACGGCTGGTTCGTGAGGGAAAAAGAGGAGGGGCGAGCCGTGGGTTGCCCTCTGCTTCGTAGTGGTCGGCTTGAGTCTCACGGCTCATTGAGCCGCGGCAGGCCGCAAAGCACTCCAACCTTTTCTTTGCTGTTTCCCCCTAAAATGACGTCGTTTTGGGGGTCCCTTCTTTTTTTTTTTTAACTGGAATTTCTATGTGTTAAGAAGAAAAGGAAAACGCTGGATATGTTGGGCTTGGCCTTTGGACCATTGGAGGCAGGAAGACGTTGTCCAACGTCTCTCTGCCCATTCTTTTTTTTTGGAGGGTAATTTGTGCCTATAAATTGTTCAATTTGTCTTCATTACTCTCACACAAAATTCTCTCAATGTCTCATCTTCTTCAGAAAATTTGTGTGTTTTTTTCATCTCTAGTTAGTTATTTTATTAAGAAAGAAGTGAAACAGTTAGTAAGAATTTCTATTTTTAATTCCCTTAAATTCTTAATTTTGCACATTAAACTTGAGATTTTTGAAACTCTTGTGTTGTTTTTTTAAAAAAAACTATGACTCTCTAATTTGTTGTGTTATCAAATTATTATGTAAAAATCATTTTTTTCCAAAAGTAATGAAGTTAAATAACAAACCAGAACAAAAAAGGTAAACCAATTAAATATGGTCAGGTGCGGAGTCCATGGTATTATTTTATTTGGTAAGCTAACATGGTGAGCTTTCCATTAAAGAGAGTAAGAATTGCAAGGCAAAAATTTGGAGAGAGAGTTGATGTGACAGTGGTAGGCCTTCACTGGTGAATAAAAAAACCAGCTCACCATTGGGGGTGATCCAATAACAACAAGGATGAGGATGATGATGATGATAGTAGTAGTAGTAGTAGTAGTAGTAGTAGTAGTAGTAATAATAATAACAATGATGAGAGTTCTAAAAATAAAAGACCCTTGAATTTTTGATGAAGTTTAGAAAATATCCTTTATTTTTAAAAGTGAGGTAAATATGCTTTGACTTATTTAAGTTATTTTTTAATATTTACATTAATTGATGACATGTTTTTACTTAAATGATGTGGCAAAAACTAAGAAGAAAAAGAAAAGCCACATAATCACATTGTTTTTCTATAGGACACAGGAGCCATTATTGTATATATAAAATAATATAATTTGATAGAAAAAATTATATATATTACTTTATCTTGATTGAAACTTTCTGATGATTTTATTTTTTGTATTTTCGGGAAATAGTAAGCTTATATTTGCTCATAGCTTGTCAAACTATATATAATTAATGCCAAATTGACTACCTCATAATCATTTATTATAAGGATCTTACCCAAAAATTTACATATTTTAATTTATAAAATATTTTACAATTTAGGAAAGGTTTTACTGTAATGTAAAATAAATAAATTTGTACTTTTGTAATTCACCTACACATTCAAACAACCATTTCATCAGTTTGTTTCTTTGGTCCATTTTGACAAGTTCATGCTTCTCATACTTGAATTGAAACATGATTACCATAACACTCAATTTTTTTTTCTCTCTTTGCTATGTGATTATTTTCAAAAGCTGGTTTAGATAAGTTAATTTTGGCTCCTTCATTTTTGTAGATCACGTTTGAGGAAATGTTTGTTTAATAATTAAATTATTGTGAGATGCTCTAATGTGACATTTGATGTAGGTTGTCATCCGATAAGTTTTGAGTTAATGTAAAATTATTATTTTCTAAGAAAATTATGGGATTGTTTCACCGAAGATGCATGAGGTAATTAGATTATGCAGTTGTTCTAATGAATTACCTTTTTTATATATGTAATAATGTGCTTATGTGGCATTTATTTTTTCATAATTTTGCCACATTATTTAGGCAAACACATGTCATAAATTAATGTACATAGACAATATAAGTCCCAAGGGTGTTCACTACACTTTTGATATTGAGGGGCATTTTCTCACTTTGACCAAAAGTTTAGGGGTGTTCTATTTTTAGAGCTCAGCAATGATAATAACAGTAGTAACAATAATGATAAGAAGAAGAAGAAGCAGTAGTAAAAAAGAAAAGTATTGCTCATATCCTTGTTTGTCATTTTTACAATTATGATGAACCAAAAAGTTAATTTTACCGAACATATTTTCTACGAACTATTTATTGAGTCTTTTTCAGATAACAACTAAGATAACTAATAGCTATTTGCTATTAAACCAACTATCAACCACTAAAATAACTATCAACTATTCAAATAGTTAATTTTGCCAAATAGGGTCTATATGAATTAATTTTTACCAATAAATTTTGGATAGAGATAGTGTGGATGTTTGGTTGTTGGCTATTTGGATAGCTTTTTGATTAAAATTGGCTTTTTGGGAGCATTTTGGTTTCTTAACTGAGTCAAAACAATTGTTTTTGGTGTTTGGTTCATAGCTATTTAGAATGAATTTTTGGTCCCAACATGTCATTTCTCTAAAAGTTAACCCAAGTAAACAAAGACGTGAAATCATTTGTGTTAATTAATTTTTCATAATAAATATTTTAAATTTTATGTAAATTTCAGCTCATATTAAAAATAAAAAACAGACTAATAGTCAATAAATTATATGTCCACATAAAAAGCAAACAATGTTATGGGCAGTGGATGTTGTGTAAATTTTACTTGGTGATATTCAAAAGAAGATTAGATAAACATAGTTACAATTAACGAAATAGGACTTTATGAATAAATATTATTGTACATATTACTTAAATTTTAATTCATAAAAAATAAGAGGAAAATTGAACTAAAGAATAAAACTCATGTGTATATAAATAATAAAATAGAGTTAAACGTAGAAAAGTAATTTTATCAAACAACTTTTCCATAAACAGTCAATTTCACCAAGCACTTTTTTACAAATAACAAATACAAACATCTATCAGCAAACAACTAATAGCTGCTTGCCAAACGGGGTCAATGGATTATTAGGATAAAAGTGTTATCTTTCTTGTTTTTCCTCTAATTATGAGAACACAAATAACAATCTTCAAATTTACAGTAAGATTTTATTCTTTTCGTTGGTAAATTCATTTTCACGTACTTCTATTATATTATCAATTTCTACCAACTTCTTCCAACTCTTACAAAAAATACCAATTGTTCTCAACTCTAGCCAATCTTTCTGAATTTTGATCAACTTCTACCAGCAGCTACCAACTTCTTTTAATTCTTATCAACTTCTTCCAACTCTTACCAACTTCTTACAGAAAATATCCTCACTCATTTACATGTTTGTTTCAATATTTTCTAATAACAATCATTCTAAAAAAGTACCAACTCTTTCCAACTTTTGTTTTACCAACTTCATCTATTACCGACCCGTATGTATCGTAATGTATTGTAACGATACATTCGAGCTTGTTCACGTAACTTTTTCGAGCAACCCCATTGCATGGATCACCATGCAAGGGCTCCACATGTCCGTCATCTACGACTGGCAGTGCATGAGGCATCCGACAATTGGGTCGTAAGTTGGATCATGGCGATGAGCGGCTCATGATACATATTTTTGGTTGTTTCTTTCTGCTTTATGTTAAAGTATGTTGCAAGTGAGTTTATGACAAATATTTTCTTGGCAGCGTAAGAGTGATAATTCTTGCATTATAAAGGTCAGGAAAAGATAGAGAAAAAGTTAGATAATGGAATAATATAACACCCTACATTCAAAATTTGAGTACTACATTCCGAAGGCTCTTGGCATGTCACACGTGCCGAATAATTCGCACCTTGCAGGTGTGCATTTTATGTAAAAGTCAAAAAGTGCAACACCAATTTCTGAGTTTCGATGAGACTTGTCAATTCGGACAGGAAGGTAAAATACTATTCAGGTATATTTGAATTTGGGTAAAACATGGCTTGGTGTATTTCGAATTTGGATAAAATACGGGCGTATGTATTTCAGTTTTACGGGTTTCAGATCAACTCAATAGGTATAGAGCGCCTTTTCTGTAAGTTATTTTTCTTTTTTAAAAATTAAAAATTCCACATATTCATTTCTCAAACTTATCAGTATTTAATGAAAGGCATCATAATTTCAATTTCCCAAAAGAATATTAAAAATATTCAAACTTTTTATTATAATATATGAACATCTTGAATGGGCAGGCAAAGAATCAAGTCATACTTGGTTTTGGTTGGATCGACTCGTACATTGAAAGAAGGTCAATAGCGGGTTGGTTATTTATAGCGCAGCCCATTTAGAGTATTTTAATGGGTTGTAACAGTTTGACCACTAATAACATATTTAATAATTTAATACTTTTATTAACTAACCTACCAATGTCCAATCAGGTAAAACTTTATTAATGGGCCGACCCAAATGCGAATGCGGCTAGCCGTTTTCCTACCACTAGCATTATAGTTCAAGAATAGTTAGAACAAAACCAAATATAATTGAATAAAAGAAGTATAAGATATTATCTTGCATTTATAACATTAAAATTTTATAATTTAAAAAATAAGTAGACAAATTTGTTTGACTAAGCATATAGTGGTATGACTTAATCATCTTTAATGCTTGTGTTCTTTTAAATTAACTTTTTCTAAAAGATCAGATAATTATTTCATGCACTTTTATGCTCATTTAATTTTTTTTTCCATTTAAAAGTTGTGTACAATATTATTTCAGAGAATTGAGAAGAAAAAATAAGTTTATTATTGTTTAATTTGTAAATAAATGGAACAGTTATATAATGTTTTTTTAAACTATTCGATAAAAATGATTAACCAGTCTTCTTAAGAGGGATAAATTAGAGAAAAATCCAAAACTAAATATATAATGTTCTGGTCAAGCGGGCCTGCTCGGGTTTGGGTCGGGTTTGACTCGCTAATTTGTGGATTTTTCAGGTTCGTTTTATTTCGAGTTCGGGTCGAGAAAATCGTGTTCAAAACCCAAAATTTTCGGGCAGGTTTGGATCGAATTTTCGGATCGGGTCAACTTTTGACAGGTTTAGTTTCGACAGTTCTACACGCTGAATTCCAAATTCTCTCTCCCAACCCCCAAGCGCCAAAGCGTCATCCTTGTAATTTTTGTATTCTATAAGAGCATCCGCAGCGGGGCTTGAAAAAGAGGAACGCGGGCCCCACACTGCCACTTGTCGCAATATGAGAAGAGAGAGGGATGAGTGCCACGCGGGGGAGAACGGGCAGACGTTTCTCCTTGTGGGCCAACTTTTGGTATTTTTTAATATTTTTTTGTTTTTTCTTTTTTTGGAGTAAATATATAATTTTTAAATAATTTAAAAAATAGGTTATGTGTTATAAGGTGGGTCCATGACAAATATTTTTATTGGATGATTAAAATTGAGTTTCATGGGCTGAAAAAGTAAAGGAATACAAGTTTCAGAATTGTGAAACTTTTGCTGATGTGGCAGACCAGAGTTCCAACTCTAGCTGGGAATACTCTAACCACACCAATTATGAATAAAACAAGGACTGTTTTTTTTTAATTTAAAAAAATGCTGGTAATTCGGACTTGCCGAATTGCGTGAGTGATTCCAAAATAATGGCCCACGTTCTTTTTTGTATCGTGGTAGTCCATACCCTATAACTTAAAAATATAATTTAAACTTATATTTAAATATCCACAGCAAGAAAAATTTGTATTTAAAATATAAAAATTTACCAAAAATTAGCAAAACTTCATAAATCCCCACTTCATTGCTACTGGCCTTCCCAAAAAAACAAAAAGGAAAAACAAACAAGAAAACAAGAAAAAAGAAACAACACTGACGCCAATTAGATATCCATGCATAAGCTCTGTTTGATAAATAGTTGTTAGTTATTTGTATTAACTGTTAATTGTTTATATTAACTATTTAAATTATTTATTTATACCAACTTTTTGAATTAGCTGTTTAGAGAACAATGGTTAAGAAAAAATAGTTGTTTATTATAAAATTGAGAGATAAAAAACTAATTTTTCAAAACACTCTTTCAAAAAGGCGATAGGATTAGCTTTTTGACATTAGCATTTTGGACTGAAAAATCTCTTTCAAAAAGTTATTTTTGCAAATATCTAAATTAAATTTTTTACTAGGTAAAATAGCTTTGGTCTCAAAAACTCTTTTTAGCCAAAAAACTTTTCAAAAAACTCTTTGGTAAATGCCAAATACACAACATAGGTTGTGTTGGTCACACATTGAAAATACTTACATGTGCTTCACAGTGAATGCTACTATAAAGTATAGATTTGGCGAACAACAAACTGACTATGAGTTGAGTTATGCTTATAGTCAACTAATTCTTAGTCTAACAATCTTATTTTTGTAAAAAAGAAGCAACATTGGAAAAACAATTTAACGTTCGGTTTGTTTCTGTTTAATTTGAGTTAATTCTTTAAATTGACTTTTATATGAACTTGTTTCAAGTGTTGTGTTAAATGAAAGAATACTTCAGGTGTGCTGTGTGATAAGAGAATACCTGTAGGACTAAAAGGCAAAGTTTACCGTATAATAGTTAGACCTGCTGCTTTATATGGTGTGGAGTGTTGGCCTATAAAAAAGACGCAGGTCCAAAAGTTAGTGGTAGCAAAGATGAGGATGATTAGATGGATTTATGGTTATGCGAGAATGGATAAAATTAGTAATGGAGTCATTAGAAACTTGGTTAAAGTAGCTCCTATCGAAGATAAGATGAGAGAAACATGACTCAGATGGTTCAGCCATATGAAAAGAAGGAGTATGGACGCTCCAGTGAGGAGATGTGAGAGGATTAACATCCCCGAAGGGAAAAAAGGGAGGGGCCGACCAAAAAAAAGTTTGGACGAGATGATTAGAGAGGACTTGAAAGTTGTCGGGCTGACGGAGGACATGGCTCAGGATAGGAGACTATGACGGGATAGGATTAAGATCTTAGATCGCAGATAGATGGCTTCGTAGTTATCTTTTGATTGCGTTTGGGTAGTTTTGGTTGTTGTTTTTCTGATATTGTGTTTGTATGCAAGTAGTACTTGTATTTGCGAAGAAACATTGTTTGTCTATGTCTGTTGGCTAATGTATGGTAGCTTCGTCTGCTTTGTTATACTAATGTTTATATAGTTAATGCCCCTGATTTAGTACTCCTTAGTTCAATTCTGTGATGCTTATCCTTATCCTTAGTTTCGCTCCATAAAATGTATTCACAAAATCGTTCTTTTATAAAATGTTTCCACAAAATCCTTCTCCTACGTAATGTTTTCACAAAATCTTTTTTTGTGAGTCTCTTGGAATGAACCTCTCAACGGGCAAGCGTGCCGGTTGAGGTAAGGTTACCTACATCTGGATCTCCCCAGACCCCGCGAAAGCGTGACCCACACTGAGAGGTGGTGGTAGTGTTGTTGTTGTTGTTTCAAGTGTTGTGTTACATATAGGTACTGTTTTTTAGGGTTCTGCAACTTGCATCACTTTTGTCAAATTTAAGCAATGGCCACAATTCTATTAAAGTTTCATTGTAAATTTTCTAACATTCGTTGTATAGTCGGATTGATCTCGCCTTTTCCTTGCTCCATCTTTATGTCACCGAATTGCCCCTGACTGAACTGCCCCTAATTTTTCACAGCGAGATGTACTTTGATTTGTTTTCTCCATTTCCAGACTTTGACTAAAGAGGAAAAATATATTGTTGAAAAAAAGGAGGCCAGGGGGTGTAGTAGAAAAAATACTTTCATTATTTTTCAAGAGAACGTACCGAAATTAGATAAGACTTTAATGCAAGACTTACTCTTTCAAAACTATGTCGGAGACCTAACAGACCTCTCTTACTCTCTTATACTCTAAAAAGTCCTCTCTAACTCTCTTGTATGTGGCATCTCACCTTTTTAATTTGTGGATTGCCTAAACTAGGAAACATCACCTCTATTTATACTAGCTCCATCGCCTTAAGATGTCGCGGATAGGGGTGGCAACGAGGCGGGTATCGGACAGGTTTAGCCGTACTCACACCCATAGCTATTTTCAAAATTAATACCCATACTCATCAGAAGTTGTAAAACTATACCCATACCCATACTCACTGGGTATATCACGTATGCAGGTTTTATGTGAGTACATATAGACAAAAAAGAATTAAACCCATTTTATACCCATATTCGACATCAAATAGCCAATATGTCATATTAACCCTAAGCTTCTAACAACATATCATATCACGTCAAATACAACTAAAAGTTTGTCAATCAAAGCAATAAATTAGCACATGATAATTATAGTTTTAACAAAATGTCTCAATGAAGTCTTGAATATCATACAACTTAGAGCAACTAGCAAAATATCCAAGTATAAGCAACAAATTAGAACTTTAAACAAACGGTTATGGATTTTATGTGGGGCGGATATAGGATGAGTACTGATAAATGGGTATAGGGTGGGTAGAACTTATACCAATACCCATACTCATACCCAGTTTAGCAATACCAGCCACATGCCCTTTTTTTGCCATTTTCACCACCCATGCCCATATCCATTGGGGTGGATTTTACAAGTTCTAGGTGGGTATGGGTTTTTTTTGCCGACCCCAGTTGTGGAGCTTTGAGACAAGTGAAAAAAGATTCTTATAAAGCTTATTATTACATATCTTAGATATTTCATAGGATATTCTAGTAGCTAATAAAATATCTTGAAATTTTCTGGACCTAGAATAATTTAAGCGAATATCTTAGATATCTTTGTAAAAGTCTATAACATCCTAAGTGAAAATCTAGATATTACATTCATAGGATTTTATATATATTGATATATTATTTCTGGATTATTCTCTCTTGGAAAGTGGGGTAATGTTTATTATCTTTATTTTTATTTTTAACACTACCCCTTAGCACCCACTTTTCCTCGATGTCATCCTTGACATCATCCGAAGGCTCGCATGAGATTTCTCAAACTTCACAGCATCAAGTCACTCTGTGAATATATTTCCTACTTGTTCTTGTCCTTGTGTACTCAAATTTGATCTATTGTAACACTTTCACCAATATGAAGTGATAATATACCTCTGCATCTTTGGTCCATTATGTTTAGCCTTCAACTAATGTTGCATTAGCATACTTAAGATTTGGTTTTCGTGTCCTCTTAGACCTCATTAATTATGGCTCTCAGGTTTCTTCTTTCCCTATATCTTAGATTTTTATTAGGATATTCTAGAAGCTAATAAAATATCTTGAATTTTTCTAGGACCTAGAATAATTTAAGTAAATATCTTAGATATCTTTACAAAAGTCTATAACATCCTAAGTGAAAATCTAGATATTACATTCATAGGATCTTATATATATTGATATATTATTTCTAGATTATTCTCTCTTGGAAAGTGGGTGATGTTTATTATCTTTATGTTTATTTTTAACACTACCTCTCAGCACCCACTTTTCCCCTATGTCATCCTTGACATCATCCCAATGCTCGCACGAGATTCCCCAAACATCACGACATCAAATCCCTTCATGAATATATTTCCTACTTGTTCTTCTGTCCTTGTGTACTCAAATTTGATCTATCGTCGTAACACTTTCACCTGTATAAAGTGATAATATACCTCTGCGTCTTTGGTCCTTAATACTTTAGCCCTTCCACTAATGCTGCATTTGCATACGTAGGATTTGGTTCTCGTGTCCTCTTAGATCTTCTTAATTATGGCTCTAAGGTTTCTTCTTCCACAATATTTTCAAGTTGACTTGGCATTTCTTCTTCTAGAGATGCATGATGTACACCTGTCTGCCATGGACAATTATGCTTGTTTAGTGTATCATTTTTATCTCCTTCTCTTTCTACAGATTCTTCTAATGGCATTCTTCCATCACTTGATTCTTCCTCGTCAGCCTCGGAGTGCTCCACAAGTCGCTACTCCAACTTTTCTCTGATTTTTTAGAATCTAGAAGTGTCATTGCTTGTGAAAAACAACACCAAAATGCTTCATCGAAGATCATATTCCTTGAAGTATAACAACATCCTCTTGTTGGATCATAATGTTTCCATCCTTTTCTTTCATTGTCATAGTCCACAAAGATGCAACGAATGGCCTTTTTTTTATCAAACTTGCTTTATAAGTGACCTGGGCAAAGACATAGTATACACATCCAAAAACTCAAAAATGGCTTACCGTGGGCTTGGCATTCCATAACTTTTGATATAGGGAAATAAACCCAAGCCTTGCTTGTAGACCTAATAAAATTGAGGATCGGTCAGGTGGAGGTTTGGGTTACAAGGGTTAGCGGATAGGATTTTCTCAACCCTCACCCTACTCGACCCTCATGCGGGTCGACATGCCCTTGACCCTGACCCTACGAGAATCCTCAGGTCACCGAGTCAGACCCACCCTTCAAACCTTCCCTATATAGAAAATGAGACTTTTCATCAAGTTTTCTTTTTATTTAAAGTTCAACATTGAACATCCTACAAAACAAAGGATCAAATGATAATATAATGTTCCAATGAAACATATCGTAATTACAAACACTCCAATGTATATGTAGTGATTAAAATGTTTAGTGCACTAAAATAACTACTCCAAACATCAAAGACTGAGCATTAGAAGGTTATGAGCTAGCGAGATTTGGAGAGGTAAATGGGAGAAAGGCTAAGAGGAGATGAGAAAGTAGAAAGCGAAAATGTTTTGAATAAATGAAACCAAAAATATCTTACTTTGATTCTAAAAAATTTTAATTTCTTTTGAAAAGTGAGGGTTAGTAGGTCAGGTCAGATGTTTAAAACTTCTACCCAAGCTCGAGCCTAATCATAGTCAGGTACTCTCAACTTAAGCTCGGGGTAGGTCGGAGACAAAAAATGCCGACCCTGACCCTGATTTTTAAGGGTCAGGTCAAGGGCGTTTCAAGTGGGACCCGGCCGGTTGATCAAGTCTACTTGCTTATGGTAGTCTGTTTGTGACATATATCGCAGTCTTCATGCACTCAGCCAAAAAATGTGGTGCAATGTTTTTGGCACGTAACATGCTTCTACATGCCTCTGCGAGATGCCGATCTTTTCTCTCTACCACTCTATTTTGCTAAGGTGTGCTTGGATAGGTAAACTGACATCATATTTTGTGTGCTTGTGAGTATTCAAAGAACTCATTCGATTTATATTTCCCCATTATATGTACGTAGGTGCTTGACGTTGTGTCATAATTTACTTATTACCTTGACTTTTCTCCTTAAACTTGACTAGTGCCTTCGATTATTCTTTTATAAAATCTACCCAAACGTTTCTTGAGAAACCATCAATAAAGGTAATGTACTTGTATCATGTGATAGATGATTGCTTCATTTTGCCAAAGACATCGGAGTGCAGGAGCTTAAATGCGTTATTGGCTTTGAAATGTGGACTCCTTGTAAGGAAGTTGATGCATCTTCCTGTTTTGGCACCTCACACAAACTATGGTACCTTGAATCTCAAGTTGTGGAAGGCCCTTTAACACAGACTTTTGCATCATCACTTTTAACTTGTGACAACCGACATGGCTAAGTCTTGCATGCCATCAATCTGTTGTCTCATTCTTCCTTGTTTTATCTACATATACATCTCATGGTGACATTGTATACACAAAGTCCAACCTTCTTCTTCCATAAGTGGGGAAGATGTGGGCTTGAGGTTGCGGTATACGTATACCTTTGCAACACTAGGCCTAAAAACTTTATAGTTTCTTGAAGATGTGAGTTAGGACACTGACAGTATGTTTTTCTTCATTACAGGCACATGACAGACATTTTGTAGTTATATTCGATGTGGACTAAATTATGGAGCAATTAAAGCATTACCTATATGGGTGATCGACATTTGAGGGTCATTTGTCGTCACCACAACTCAATATCCTTTATCTTTGGTCATACTTTGAAGCTTGTTCATGTCTCGTATCATGTGATTCAAGCACCTTGAATCCGCAATCCAATCATTTTGATAGCTAATGGAGCTCGTTATGACAAGAGCATTTTCCTCCTTAGGTTTCTCGACACATGATGTAGCTTCTGCTAGATCTAATGTCATATTACTTTCTTCTACTGCAGAAGATGTTTAGAGTTCTCATTCTTCTTCATTGTCATTGAAAGTGACTACATTACCTTATACTTAAGAAGATTTATAGTCTCGAGCAAAGTGCTATTTCTTGCCACATTTATAGCATTGATCTCCTTGATGGTGATATCTCTTTTCTTCCCATCCTTCTCGAGCTGATGTGCTCCCCCTTGAGATGGATCTTGTCCATGTTGTCTTTGTCGCCACCTTGGTTGCCTTCTTCCTAATGAATCTCCAATGCCATTGTACCTTCTCATACCCTTGCCTTGCCCTTGAGGTGCTCTACTTTTTGTGAATAGAGCCTTTTCTTCCTCTTTTTTTGAGACCTTAGACATTTGTTTGTCTAGGTATTTTTGGTTGGCCAATGTACTTTCTAATTCTTCCAAAAAGGGTTGAATTGCCCAAGATTGAATTGCTATGACAAGGCCATTACATTTGGGGTCCAATCCTCTAATAATAATTCGACATTCAAACCTCAGTAATTACACTTTCATCATCGATTTTTTGAATTTCATCATAAATGATTTAACTTTCGTAAAGTATTCACTTATCGTCATGTCTCCTTGTTTGATGAACATGAGCTTGTTCTCCAGTTGTTGTAGCTTGGCTTCATTCTTCTTTGTGAAAAGTGTTTCTAAATATCTCAAACATCATTTGACATCTCATAATCCTTGATGTAACGTAGAAACTCATCCTCCACTATGATGAAGGTAACATACATAGCCTTTTATGTCGTGATCTCCTACTTTTTTTCTCCTTTGGATCTGTTGGTGTAATTTTCTCATCACCACCAACAATATCGCATAAATCATGCCCTTTCAAATAGTATTTGATGCGTGTCCACCAATCACTATAATTGCTCCCATTGACCTTCTCAAGTGAGTTAATAGAGGTCGAAAGATCTGCCATAATATCTTGTTAAGTGCCCAACACTTTACCAATAAGGCGTGGTCCCAGACCAGCAAGTCTCACAGCCCTTGACTGTGCCGACAGAGTCTCTCTTATACTTCAATCCTTAATCAGATGCAACAAATGACACTAGCTCAAACAAGTAGCTCAAAACCATGCTCTAATGCCACTTGTTCAGGAACAGAAGGCCCAAGTGGTATATTAGAAGCAATACTTGTATTATAAATTTAAAAATTTGATAAGACTTTGATATAAGACTTAGTCTTTCAAAACTATGTGAGAGACTCTCTTACTCTCTTATGCTCTAAAGACTCCCCTCGAACTCTCTTGTATGTGGTGTCTCACCTTTTTGTGGGATTGTTTAAATTAGGAGACCTCACCCCCACCCCATTTTAGACTAACTTCTCTTCCCTAAGGTGGTGGAGATTTGATACAGGTGGTAAAATCTTACAAGCTTATTATTATATATCTTATATTTTCATAGGATATTTCCAGTGGCTAATAAAATGTCTTAGATTTTTCTAAGACTGAGAATAATCTAAGTAAATATCTTAGATATTTTTGCAAAATTCTAGAATATTTTAAGTGAAAATCTAGACATTACATTCCTAGAATTTTATATTCATTGATATATTGTTTCTAGGTTATTCTCTCTTGAAGAGTGGGTGATGTTTATTATTTTTAATTTTATCTTTGACATATCTATGTTATATAATAAGCCAAGGGGTCAATTAATGTATAACTTTTGGTTTGCCCATTAATTGGCAACAAGGTTTATTGATAAGATTAGTATTGCAAATAGGGTTGATTGCTAAGGTTAGTATTGTCAATACGGTTGATTGCTAAAAAGTCTCCTATTTATGTAGGATTGAAAAAACTGTCCATGTCAGGTAATCCATTTGCAATCTGGCTGCGACTCACCTGCAATGTCTCTTCAACTTCTGTCAATTCACCCTCCTCGGCTTAAATGGGTATGAAAAACATAACTAAATTTGAGAAGGAAAATAATGCAACAAGCAAATGGGTATTAGATGGGTTAGAGATGAGAATCATAAGTGTATAATTTGTGAGCGGTAACATGGATACTCACATTTTACTAGGTGCAAGTCGTTCATTTAAGAGCACACTGCAGATTGTACATTGTGCATGGGTAGATTTTCATAGAATTTTATTCATTTGATTTATATTATTTTAGCTTAAATGATATGATTACAACTCTGGAAATTCATATATGCTTTTTGATCATCAGGGTCTTCAAGAGTGGAGAATACGATGAGGTTCCCACATCAGGTACTGATTTCATTTGTGCCATCAATTTCAGTCCTTAGTGAGCCATACACAACCACCATAGTGTATGCCTATTTTCTCTCTTTTCAATTGTAATGTATGTCCATATTTTATCTCCTCAATAAATACTCGAAGAACAGTTTTTCATACAATATTTAGGAAAAAGGGGAATGTTCAACCTAAAATTATGATATTTTATACCCTTGTATTATCTAATATTTGCTCGAAATAAATTACTAAATTAGAATATTAATGTTATTTTTCTTATTTTGTAGGAATTTTGAACAATTTGGAAAATAGTCAAGAGTTAGATCAAGAAAAGAAGCAAGGAAAAAGGAAGACAAGAATCGAGCCCAAACAAGTATGCGGCCCAAATGACCAGCCTTCTCTCCTCTCATTCTTTCTCCTTTGCATGGCCTGGCCCAGTCCGATAGCCACAGCCCTAGGCCGGCCCAAACGCCCCTCCTTCTTTTCTCTTCTCTCCTTTGTATTCTCTCCTTGTCTCGGGCCAATGACCAGACTAGGCCAGCTCCTTTCTCGGCCCAGACACCCAACCTAGCTCTCCCCCTTTTCTCTCATTCTTTTCTTTTCCCTGTTATTCCCCTTGGGCTGGCCCATCTTCTCACTCCCTTCTCCCTTCCTTGCATCAGCCCAACCAATTCACTTAAACCCTCACAGGCCTTGCACGTGATCCAGCAGCCCCTTTCCGATTCTCTTCTTCTTCCCCATCTGCTGCTTCAACTCCTTGCTAGAAACCCGACGAACAGGGTAGTCCAGCCATGGCTCCTCACCTCCTTCTTCTCATCCGTTACTTCGTCTCTCTCCTCCATCGTTATCCATAATCATTATCATCTTAAATGCAACGGTTACCGGACAAAGAGGGGGGGCTGAAAGGGGCTCGAGGCTACGTTTTATGGAGGCTGAAAAGCAGAGCATAGAGATGGGGAGAGTTAGCTTAGTTCCTTTTGCAATGTTTTTACAATTCTGGATTCATCTATAGCCATCGAACGTTTATGTAATTGACTCAGTTTTGTTTGAATCAAAAGAATAATCAAATTTTGAGATGAAATTGTGAGTTGGTTGGTTCAAATTTGCGTTTTTGCAACAAAAAGATCATCAGCATAGCGTAGGGGTTCTCAAAGTTGGAATATTCTCATTCTATTATTCAAATTAAGCAAGATTTCTGGGCTTCATGGTTTGCTCTGTTCTCTTCAATTTAGTACCCTGTTCTCAAAGGCTGCGTAATGCACTCTTCAATTGTGATTGGAATTTAGGAAAGTATTGGATGCTCTACATTTCATCACTTGAGTTCTTTCTTACTCGTTGGTGTTGATTCTAATATCATATGCATGTCACATGTTAATTTACGTTATAAGTTTACAAATTACAGGGCTATCTAGCAAGTTTCATTTAGTTAAGTAGTAACTTAATTTTACAACCATCCCTGAGGACGACACCCGAAGTGTTACAACGATAAGCCGTACGCTTGCGGGAATTCATAACAAGTTTTTGGCGCCGTTGCCGAGGATGAGTTGTGGAATTAGGTTCCCTTGAGTCGTAGTTTAATTTTTAGAGTCGTTCGAGTCGTTTTTGTTTTAATTTTAGAGTTGTGATTTTTAGTTTAGTTGAATCGTTAATTTAGTTTAGAATTTAGTTAGTATTTTGATCTTTGATTTTGTCAAGATTAGTTTTATTTTTAGAGTTTATTGTTGCTAAAAAAATAGTACTGATTAGTTTGGTTTTTATGCAGCAAAAAAAAAAATAAAAAATCAAAGCAGAACTGATCCGGAGAAAAAAAATTCAATGCAGAGTCTTCTTTAAATTCAACATTCTGTTCGAATTTTCTGGGGAAATTCTGGTGTGATTTTTGCTGTTTTAGTATTTTTCCTAGATTCAGCATAATTTTTAAAGTGTGTACGAATATTTCTGGAATTTTTGGGGCTGTCATGATTTTTCTGTGAATTTTAGAATTAATATTTTGTTTGCATTTTTCTGCACTGATCAGGGACAGAAAAAATTGGAAAAAAATTATATTTATGTCCTTTGTGATTGCTTGGATTTTGCTGTATATTTAGTTTTAATTTTAGGAGTCTTAATGTTTGTTTCAATTTTATTCTTAGAATTAGGGTGTTTAGGTGTAGTTTTATTTCTTATTTTCTTTTAGTTTCTTTGTGTTTGTGCTTTTGATTCCTGTTTTATTTTCTGTTTTAATAGTGTTTTTAGTTTTATCATCCATTTTGATGTTTTGTGATTAAATAAAAAATAATAAAAAATCAAAAAAATCAAAAATCAAAAAGTCAAAAAAAAAAAAATCAAAACCAAAACTGAACCTTTGGTGAGGGTGTGGAATTTATATGACTGGTTGGGTTAGAAATCCTAAAAATCATAGACTTGTGAGAATTGAACTCGACCCTGACTTAGAACTCGAATCTAAACCCAAGCTTGAATTAGAAGAAATGGCACAAGAAAGAACTTTGAGTGAAATTTTCTACCCTCCTAGGACCACTTTGCCATCTTGCTTCACTATACCTGACCTTGGACTCAATGTGACCTTTGAATTAAGACCTCACTATACTCAGATGCTCCCTAAATTCACTGGTTTAGAGGATGCTTATTTGTTTTTGAGGGAATTCGAAGAAATCTGTTCTATGATGCATTTTCCTAATATTCCCATTGATGTTGTGCGCATGAAATTAATTCCTTTTGCTTTGAAAGATTCTGCTAAACGTTGGATGTATGGCTTGGCTGCTAATTCTGTAACTTTTTAGAATGATTTTGTGAAATTATTCTTAAGAAAATATTTTCCTAATGCGAAGACTGATAAGCTAAGGAATGAGATTAATCAATTTGTGCAACTTGATAGGGAATCATTCTGGAAATATTTTGATAGGTTCAAAAATTTATTGGCCCAGTGTCCCCATCATGGTCTAGACCAGGCACGTTTGTGCCAGATCATTTATGAAGGACTTGACCAATAGACTAGGACTACGGTACAATCTACGTGTCAGGGTGACTTTCTTTCTAAGAGCGCCACAGATGCTTGGGAATTTCTAGAGGACTTAGTTGAGAAAATTATGCAGTGGGAAACCACTCGGATGACAGCTTAAGTTCTAGGATTGTAAGGGGTGGGGGTTACATTCTGTCTCTGATGTGAGTCACTTAGAGTCTAAGGTTGCTGCTTTGGAAAACATGTTGAAAGGATTGACTCCACAAATGACTCAGTTACCCAGACTTCTTCAGTGTCTTGCTCTCATTGTCAGGCCTTAGATCATTCATTGAGTGCTTATCCCTACTTTGCTCACC
The DNA here is from genome assembly GCA_029747015.1 of Carnegiea gigantea. Taxonomy (NCBI): domain Eukaryota; kingdom Viridiplantae; phylum Streptophyta; class Magnoliopsida; order Caryophyllales; family Cactaceae; genus Carnegiea; species Carnegiea gigantea. The sequence continues at coordinate 146,367 of JAKOGI010000473.1, read as the reverse complement.
AGTTAGTAACTGGTCAAGAGCAAGCAAGTATGGCCTTTCAGAGATCTAAGAACGACCCTTTCTCTCCTTTTTACAATCCAGGGTGGAGAAATCACCCTAACTTCTCTTGGAGTAATGGACCAAATGCTGTGGTTCCTAACTCCCAGCCCGTCTCTCACCCTTCTAGTTCCTGTCAGAGACCGGTTTTTCCAGGTGTACCTAATGCACCTAGACCTCCACCTCCTGTAGCTCAATTTCAACCTCCTGCTGGTTACAGTGATATTGATAAAATAGAGAGGAGAATTAATAATAATGTGGAGAGAATGATTAATGCTAACATAGAAAGAATGATGAGAATGATGACTGAACAGTTTTTCCAGTTAGCATCATCTTCTAGGGAACCAGGTACTTTTCCAAGTCAGCCTAAGGTGAACCCTAAGGGTCACACCTCTTCATCTTCTGGTAACCCTAGTGAGTCTGTGAGGAAAGTGAATGCAGTGATATCTCTCCCTTTTGGTCGAGAGATTGATAACTAGGTTAGAAGTCCCAATGAGCCCTGCAGGTATCCTCACCAATTCTTTGAGAAATCTTCTTCTTCTTCTTCACCTTCAGAGACTGGCTCATCCAGTAAGTCAGGGGATACTACTGATGGTGTTCCCAATGATTCTAATACTTCTCACCATTCTCCTGAGTCATCATCTAAAAAAGATGAGCTTGAAAAGAAAGACACCTCTGAGTCAGTTGATCCTTCTCCTTCTAAGGATCATTCTTCTTCTCCTTCTTCTTCTCAAAAAGTCCATATGCCTTTGCCTCCTTTTCCCCATAGGCTTAAGAAAAAAGACCAAACCCATGTTAAGAAGATGAGAGAGACCTTCTCTCAAGTCAAGATCAACATTCCTTTGCTCGATGCTATTCAGCAGATGCCTCCATATGCTAGGTTTTTAAAGGATCTATGCACAATCAATAGAGCTACCAATGTCCCTAAGAAGGCTTTCTTAGCCTCTAGTACGAGTTCTATTTTATCTCATCAGATCCCAGTGAAGTATAAGGACCCCGATTGCCCTACTATTTCTATAGTTATAGGGGACCAGCTCATTCATAGAGCCTTGCTTGATTTAGGGGCCAGTGTTAATTTGATTCCCTTCACTGAGTATGAGAGGCTAGGGTTGGGTGAGCTTAAGCCTGCTAAGATGGTTATTCAGTTAGTTGATAGGTCGACCAGATTGCCTAGGGGTATTGTTGAGGATGTGCTGATTTGAGTGGGTGAATTCATTTACCCTGTGGACTTTGTTGTGATTGAGACTGAGACGGTATCTAACTTTACTAGTCAAATCTCCGTGATTCTAGGGCGTCCTTTCTTGGCCACTACCAATGCCCTCATTAATTACAGGAATGGCATGATGAGACTGTCTTTTGGTAACATGACTTTAGAGTTAAACATTTTTAATTTGCAAAGGCAGCCCTTTGGTTTTGATGATATGGAGTTCTCTACTCGTCACTGGGTAGAAGATTCTATACTTGATGAAGCTTGTGATGATGTGTTTGCTGTTGAGTATGAGTCCTTTCTTGTGAATGATGAGCCTGAGTATGATGCTTTTGAGTTTGATGACCTGTGCTCTACTGCTGATTGTTTGCTCACTGCTGCTTCTGAAACTGTTTCCCCTCCTGCTCTTGAACTGAAACCCCTTCCTGATTCTCTTAAGTATGCATTTCTAGGCCCTAATGAATCTTTGCCTGTCATTATTGCATCTGACCTAGACGGGGACCAAAAGACTAAGTCGATTGCCCTACTTAGAGAGAACAAGGAAGCCTTGGGTTGGACCTTAGGGGATATTAAGGGCATTAGTCCTTTCATTATGCAACATAGGATTCATCTAGAGGACCATGCTAAGCCCTACCATGACCGTCAAAGGCGTTTGAACCCTACTCTTCAGGAAGTGGTTAGGAAAGAAGTGTTGAAGTGGTTGGACCATGGGATCACTTATCCAATTTCTGATAGTGAGTGGGTTAGCCCCGTTTAAGTTATTCCTAAGAAGACCGGGATTACCATGATTAGGAATGACAAGAACGAGTTAGTCCCTACTCATGTGCAATCTGGGTGGCGTATTTGCATAGATTATAGAAAATTGAATGCTGCCATTAGGGAAGACCACTTTCCCCTTTCTTTCTTAGACCAGATGTTAGAGAGGTTGGCTGAACATTCCTTCTATTGCTTTTTAGATGGATACTCTGGCTACACCTAGGTCTCTATTGCTCCTGAGGATCAGGAGAAGACTACTTTTACCTGTCCCTTTGGAACCTATGCCTTTAGACGTATGCCTTTTGGACTGTGCAATGCCCCTGCTACCTTCCAGCGTTGCATGATTTCTATTTTCTTGGATTTAGTTGAACACTGCTTGAAAATTTTCATGGATGACTTCTCTGTGTTTGGGTTTTCCTTTGATGACTGTTTATCTAATCTGAGAAAAGTGTTGGAAAGGTGTAGGGAGAAAAATTTGACTTTGAATTGGAGAAATGCCATTTTATGGTTAGAAAGGGAATAGTCTTAGGCCATATTATTTCTAAAGATGGAATTGAGGTTGATAAGGCTAAGACTGATTTGATTGTTAATCTTCCCCCTCCCACCTGTGTGAAAGAAGTGAGATCTTTCCTTGGACATGCTGGCTTCTGTCGTCGCTTCATTAAGGACTTTAGTAAGATTGCAAAACCCTTGTCTAACTTGCTAGCTAAAGATGTGCCTTTTCATTTTTCTGATGAATGTCTTGAGGCATTTTCTAAGCTTAAGGAGGCTTTAACTTCTACTCCTGTTCTTCATCCTCCCATCTGGGGAGAACCTTTTGAATTGATGTGTGACGCTTCTGATTTTGCTGTTGGGGTTGTTTTAGGACAGCGTGTTGATAAAAAGCCCCATGTGATTTATTATGCTAGTCACACTTTGAATGATGCCCAACTGAACTATACTGTGACTGAGAAAGAATTTTTGCCTATGATCTTTGGGTTTGAGAAGTTTAGACCTTATCTGATTAGGTCTCATGTGATTGTCTATACTGACCACTCTGCCCTTAAGCATCTTCTTTCTAAGAAGGATGCTAAGCCTAGACTTGTTAGATGGATATTGCTGTTGCAAGAGTTTGATTGTGAAATCAGAGATAAGAAAGGTCCTGAAAACCTCATAGCTGATCATTTGTGTAGGATTCTATCTGATAAAGAAAGTGAGTCCACTGTTTCTGAGTGCTTTCCTGATGAGCAATTGTATGTTGTCCACCCCGATCCTCGGTATGCTGATGTTGTTAACTACCTAGTTGCTGGTAGGACTCCTGAGAGTTGGACCAAGAATGATAGGGATAGGTTCTTCCACCTTGTAAAATTCTTTGCCTGGGATGATCCCTATTTATTTAAGTACTGTTCTGACCAGATGTTTAGGAGATGTATTCCCGACCATGAGGTAAGAAGTGTCCTTTCTTTCTATCATGACCAGGCATGTGGGGGGCATTTTAGTGGTAGGAAGACTGCAGCCAAAGTTCTTCAAAGTGGTTTTTACGGGCATACTCTATTTAAGGATGCTTTAAAGTACTGTAAGAGTTGCCCTAGGTGCCAGTAGTTGGGTAGAATCAGCAGGCGGGATATGATGCCACTAAATCCTATCATTGTAGTGGAGATTTTTGATGTGTGGGGTATAGACTTTATGGGGCCATTTCCATCATCTTATGGGAATGAGTATATTTTGCTAGCTGTGGACTATGTGTCTAAATGGATTGAAGCCATCCTTTCTAGGACTAATGATGCTAAAGTTGTTGTAAAGTTCTTAAGAGAGAGCATCTTTGCTAGATTTGGCATGCCCCGTGCTATTATTAGTGATCAGGGTACCCATTTCAATAATAGGTCTTTTGATGCCTTACTGAAGAGGTATTCCATTGTCCATAGACTTGCTACCCCCTATCATCCCCAAACCAGTGGTCAGGTTAAGGTGTCCAATCGGCAAATTAAGCAGATTCTTGAAAAGACCGTGAGTCGGGATAGAAAGGATTGGGCTGATAAACTCGTAGATGCTCTTTGGGCCTATAGAACGGCTTTCAAAACTCCCTTAGGTATGTCGCCTTATAGGGTTGTTTATGGTAAGCCTTGTCATCTCCCTGTGGAAATAGAACATAGAGCTTGGTGGGCCATTAAGAAACTGAACTATGACTTGACTGAGCCTGGTGAAGAGCGTAGACTGCAACTGAATGAGCTTGATGAGATTAGAGCCGAGGCTTATGAGAGTGCTCGTTCTTATAAAGAAAGGGCAAAGTTGTTTCATGATAGGCTTATACTTCGGAAAGAGTTTGCCCCTAGAATGAAAGTACTCTTGTATGACTCTAGGCTCCATTTGTTTCCCGGGAAGTTAAAGTCCCGGTGGACTGGTCCTTACATTATCTCACGTATTTTTCCCAATGGTGCAGTCGAAATTCAGGACCCTAACAGTGGTGCTACTTTTAAGGTGAATGGCCAAAGATTGAAGCAATTTCTAGAGTTGCCTAGCAAGGAAGATGTGGAGTGTCTGATACTCCGCAAGCCGAGCCCTGCTCAGTGATGTGTTGAGATGATAGCTCGGGTGTACCTAGCACCCAACCTGGTTTGCTAAGAACCTCTTTTCATCCCTTCTCTCTTTTACTCTTTTTCTCTTTTTCCCTTTTATTTCCTTTTGTATAGTTGGTTCTTTTTGCCTTTCTTTTGTATATATGTTGATTATTTGATTTTGAGTCGTGTCGTTGTGAGTTTTGTCTTTATTTGTTTTCTTTTTCAGTTTTGTTTTTGGGGTTTTATGTTTCTTTCTACTCCCAATGAGGACATTACTTGAAATAAGTGTGGGGGTGGGGAAATTTTGAAAAGAAAAACAAACCAAAAAACAAACAAAAAACAAACCCAAAAAAAAAAAATTTGAAAATCCAAAAAGATTTTTTTTTGTTTTATTTTGGGGAAGTTTAGTACTATTCTGATCAACGTAAATTCCCCTGTGCTTTGATTGTTAGCTTGTGCATAATGTGCCTGTTAGGTCTCTATCCTCGGTGTGTCATTCTTAGCCCTAATTTTAACCCCATCTGTTCATTATCACTGTGTGATCCAATCCCTCTTTCTTTCATCCTCATTGTCTTAAGGTCTTAGTTATCCATGATTGGCTCCCCCACTTGTTTTAGTCACAATTACTTTGATTTTTGACTTGAAAAACAAAAGAAAAGGAAAAAAACAAGAAAAAAAAAGAGACAAAAATTTAAAAAAATGGTAAAGACAAACTGAAAAAAAAGAGAATTGAAAAGAAGAATTTGAAAAAAAAAATGAAATAAAATTTGGAATGACAAGCAACCCTTTGAGGTATGCGTTACTGGATGGTACCCTTTGAGGCAAAATTGCTACTAGGAAAGCTTGCTTCTAATATTTATAATTCAATAATGTAATTTATGTCAGTCAAGTGGGATTGAGTTTGATTTTGGTAAATATGAGCCTTAGGATGATGAGACACATGCACACGAGCACAAGGACGGATTCAAAGCTTTAGTGTACAAGTGGGGTGAAAAGTTAGTGTTTTGATGTCATTCATGGGATAAAGAGTCTTGATGAGTACATTTTGTTTATATGCAAGCCAATATCTGTGCCAAATGGATGATTTAGTTGATTAGAATGTGTATATATCTTTCTCCAGTTTTGTACAAATTATTTTTGAAAAAAAAAAAACAAGAAGAAAAGATTTTCGAGTTAGGATTTTACTTTCATTTTTTTTTCCTACGATTTTTCGGTTTGTTTTACTCGAGGACGAGCAAAACTTAGGTGTGGGGGCATTTGTTCAACCTAAAATTATGATATTTTATAGTCTTGTATTATCTAATATTTGCTCGAAATAAATTACTAAATTAGAATATTAATGTTATTTTTCTTATTTTGTAGGAATTTTGAACAATTTGGAAAATAGTCAAGAGTTGGATCAAGAAAAGAAGCAAGGAAAAAGGAAGACAAGAATCGAGCCCAAACAAGTATGCGGCCCAAATGACCAGCCTTCTCTCCTCTCATTCTTTCTCCTTTGCATGGCCTGGCCCAGTCCGATAGCCACAGCTCTAGGCCGGCCCAAACGACCCTCCTTCTTTTCTTTTCTCTCCTTTGCATTCTCTCCTTGTCTCGGGCCAATGACCAGACCAGGCCAGCTCCTTTCTCGGCCCAGACACACAACCTAGCTCTCCCCCTTTTCTCTCCTTCTTTTCTTTTCCCTGTTATTCCCCTTGGGCCGACCCATCTTCTCACTCCCTTCTCCCTTCCTTGCATCAGCCCAGCCAATTCACTTAAACCCTCACGGGCCTTGCACGTGATCCAGCAGCCCCTTTCCGATTCTCTTCTTCTTCCCCATCTGCTGCTTCAACTCCTTGCTAGAAACCCGACGAACAGGGTAGTCCAGCCATGGCTCCTCACCTCCTTCTTCTCATCCGTTACTTCGTCTCTCTCCTCCATCGTTATCCATAATCATTATCATCTTAAATGCAACGGTTACCGGACAAAGAGGGGGGGCTGAAAGGGGCTCGAGGCTACGTTTTATGGAGGCTGAAAAGCAGAGCATAGAGATGGGGAGAGTTAGCTTAGTTCCTTTTGCAATGTTTTTACAATTCCGAATTCATCTATAGCCATCGAACGTTTATGTAATTGACTCAGTTTTGTTTGAATCAAAAGAATAATCAAATTTTGAGATGAAATTGTGAGTTGGTTGGTTCAAATTTGCGTTTTTGCAACAAAAAGATCATCAGCATAGAGTAGGGCTTCTCAAAGTTGGAATATTCTCATGCTATGGTTCAAATTAAGCAAGATTTCTGGGCTTCGTGGTTTGCTCTGTTCTCTTCAATTTAGTACCCTGTTCTCAAAGGCTGCGAAATGCACTCTTCAATTGTGATTGGAATTCAGAAAAGTGTTAGATGCTCTACATTTTATCACTTGAGTTCTTTTCTTGCTCGTTGGTGTTGATTCTAATATCATATGCATGTCACATGTTAATTTACGTTATAAGTTTACAAATTATAGGGCTATCTAGCAAGTTTCATTTAGTTAAGTAGTAATTTAATTTTACAACCATCCCTGAGGACGACACTCGAAGTGTTACAATGATAAACCGTACGCTTGTGGGAATTCATAACAGGGAAAAACCCACAATTCTCAAAAGTTCTTTGTCCTTAGTGGCAATTACCTAATCAAGCTTTCGTTTACATCTACAAATTAACTTAACTCCATGAAATATTTTTCATCAATCTAAAATATTTATGTATGGTTAGTAAGAATGTCATCATAGCCTTTTCCTAAATCTCGATAGAAGGGGCAACAACGAAAGTGGAAGACATAGATTGATCATAAATACTGATAACCATAAGAAAATTATTCAAAATGAGACATGAGCTTTTGCAACTAACATTAAGTAATACACTAGCATGAACACAGACAATGTTCAATAGTGGATAATAGTTGGTAAATCAATATGCCTAATTATTTTCATTTTGCTAACAATTTTCATTGTTCAGTGTTTCACTTCATTTTCATTTTCATTTTAATAACTTACTATATAACACACATAATGTTAGTCATAAAATGTTTTTACATATTGAATCTAATTTATTGGACATATGTTTTTGAATATGTAGTTTTAATATTCAACTTTTAGTTAGCCATTTTTAATGTCATTATAAGGGTTTTCGATATACCTTTGTCCACAAACATAAAACCCAGTAACTTAGGCATGTACTTTTCATTATATATTTTAATTTTATACTTTTCATCATATTTTCCGTGTTATTTTTGAAGTCGATTAATTACACCTTCATTTTTCTCATTTCTTAGTTCGATTAAGAAAATCTCCTTTTTTACTTATCCAATCCAATATATATATGCACATGAATCTTCAATTGGAGTCAAATCCCCAAGTACGATTTTCATGTCTAATCTTACTATTTTTTCACTAGATTTTAACAATATGTGTACATTAAGGTAATTTATTACTTCTTTGTTCTAATAAATATATTAATTTCCTTCCTATCAGGTTTCATTGAACTTAGAGCTTTCGAGGCTTTTCATGATATGGTAATCAACACTTATGCATGTTGTGTTATTTTTATTACACAAACTACCTGTTACATTTGCAACTTTCTTTGTGTAAATTTAATTTACAGTGAAAAATCAATTTCGCAAAATATTACATTCAGTTAAGGATAATTAAAAAAATTACTATTAGTTTATTCCTATACATATTTTATTCCCATTGTACTACACCGTACTTATTTGTACAACAAGACTTCTCAGTCTACTTTCTAAACAATAACAAATTGGCCCATGCTTCATGTGATTAGGCTATACAACACAATCTTTCTTAGACTTATTACATACATGTCATGAAGTATATCGTGTCACACAACTACTTCTTATAATATGTTGGATACTTATGTCATATTGATTTTCATACTTTTATTTCATTATCATTTACATGTGTTGGTTTATATCATGATCCCAAGGGTTACAAAACCTACTTCTAACAAACCCAAATAATGCCTTCCTTCATCTTGGTTGTATCAAGTTATCAAAACAATATATGTATATCATATGTTACAAACTCCGAATCAGTAAACTAAAAAATTAAATTTCTTCCTCTGTTATTTTCAACTGTTACATTCACTAGCCTCCTATAAAAAAAATGTATACAAGTAGAATATTAATACGAGTAGCATCGAACTACTTCAGTTAATATATATGGATGTACAATATATTAGGGATGACCACAAATTCTCTTATTTTTTGCCAAAAGAACCCAAATGATCTATTTCAAGCAATACTCAAACCAAATGCACCGCAGTGAATTTGTGCAGCTTATTTATTTAATTACCTATGTGTACATCTATTACATTTAACCTTTTAATAAAACCCATACTGTCTTTGATGATGACCTCTTTTTGACATATGCTAACCTTTATAGTGCTTAGATAACAATGGATGACCAACTTCCATCTAATCAAAGGCTAACCTCACCATCTTAGCAACAATTGCGAAGACGACGGATGACATCTGAACAGTTGGCTTATGAGATCAGTACAAATACTGCTCGCACTAGGAGGAGACATATTAAGCAAAATGAAAATGAACAAGCAATGCTAAGAAGTGCACAAGTTTCGAATATGGCTGCACTGACATCTTCTAGAAGACCATTATCAGATATCTCAAATAGTGTCAAGATTAATATTCATCGCTTAGAATGTCCAGGTACATCTTACACATATGTTTTGCAAGTCTACATGAATGGAACTTAAATTTTGTCACGTCTTATAAGAATGGTCATTTGTATTACTTTCCTATATGGGTGTTGTCACATGTTCTTTATCATTCAATGTAATTTTTCTATAGTTTTTGTTTCCAGCAATAACCATGACAAATGACTTTTCTCTTCATTGCTTATGATGTTAACCTAACAGTTAGTACCTTCTCCACTCTATTTGTGTTTATCTTTTTCCTTCATCAATTTTGAATAAATATATCATGCATTCTTAGCTATGGAGAGGATCATCTACACTAGCACAAGCAGTATGACAAATAGGCCCATAAATGTTGGAGAAAATAGTACATCAAATAGACATATGCATATGAAACAGCATGTCTAACAAGCCTACAGACATGAGTGATATTGGCAACCCACGTACCCTCCACCGAAATTCAACAAATGTCAACAATGTTCAAAGGAGAATGCGAGAAGAGACGTACTATCATTGTACTATTAATTACCATGAATAGAAAGGTATTCCTGGTTTATAATAGCTTTTGCCAAGATCATGTCCCCTTTGTCAAGCTCGCTTATTTCATCATGAAACTATAGAGTTATGTTGTTTATCCAGCAAAATCAACTTACCACCATTTCTTGTTCCAGAAGAACTGCCTGGCCTTTATAGGGAACAAACACCAAATGCATAGCACTTCAGGAAAAATATTAGAAAATATAACCATATATTTTCTCTCACTTCTATGGGTGTACACATATATGAGAGCTTAGCAAATGCTCAACATGGGAAGGATTGGTAGATTTTTACCATCTGCATCGCAATCCCAACCTTGCTTCCTTCAACTATATATACACAACACTGATCATAAGTCGGAGCACCAACTTTCAAAGAATAACAGCTTACGACTAGATATGATTCAAAAGATCAAGTGCATTCTCGATAATTGCTATCCTTTTATTCATAACTTCTGATCCTTAGCACAATGTGAAGACATACAACATTGTAGGTTGTTGATTCGTGAGCAATCTATAGACAAATCTCAGTATTGTCTACCAACAACTTCACAAGTTATTGGAATAATTATTAGAGGAGAAGAACTTGGAAATTTGAATCCAAGAGATATCTTTATTGAGTCCACTACTGGTGATTTAATGTTTGTGAGTGATATGGCTGGGTACTATGATCCTTTGTAATACCCTTTACTTCTTCTCTATGGTTCGTATGGATGAACTATTGATACTCGAAGAAATGATAAAAGAAGTATAACATGCAATGCTTACATCTTACAAGTATGCCACCCACACCTAATAATTTCATTTAAATACCCAATTTTTATCAAGATTTTACATTTACTATGTAATATTTTTATTTGCAGATACATCTAAATGATATGTTTGCCTTTTTAAGATCAGGATGATTGTTGCAGCAATATGTTGTTGATAATTATGTGAAAGTTTAGGCCAATAACTTGAGATGGGTTAAGGATAACCAACAGACAATTCGCGCATAGTTATATCAACGCTTATAGGATTGCTTACATTTAGGAGAATATGACCCTGGTAATCATCTATGGAATCATAAATTTTTATTTATTTATTTTGACATAACAATGGATGACGAAGTGTATGTTTACTTCATTGCATATTGATATACTTTATCTATTTATGTTACGAATAGAAAACATAGGAAAATGCATCATTCTACCTTTTTCATTCGTTGGAATTCCTTGAGATATGAACCAATGCTACCATGATGCAATGGCGTTGGTTAAGAATTTTAGAAACCTGATCTTTCTCTTACTATGACCTACAACCCATCATGGAAAGAAATTAAGAAGGAGCTTTTGAAAGGGCAAACCTCCCATGGTCGTCCGGATTTGTTGACTAGGATATTTCATGCAAAGTTGGAGTAGTGAAAAAGAGATGTTATTGATTGAGATGTCCTCAGGAAGGTGGTTGCCTATGTTTATGTCATGGAGTTTCAAAAACAAGGTCTACCTCATGTGCACATATTACTCATTTTAGATGAAAATGATAAGCTATGGTCTTCCGACCATTATGACCAAGTCGTCAAAGCTTAGATACCCAATAGAGAAGAAGAACCAGAATTGTATAATGCTGTCCTTAAGCACATGATTCATGGTCCATGTGGTAGCAGCAATCAAAATACAACCTCTATGGAGAATAGAGTTTGTAAGCGTGATTTTCCTAAGCCATTCTCAGCAAATAGAATACAAGGTAGTAACTCCTATCCTATTCATCAGTGTCGAGCTGACTAACCTCCCGTTCCTCTGTATGAGAATGGTAAGTTTTTAGTTGACAATAGACGGGTTGTTCCTTTTAATCTATGGCTTTTGCTAAAGTGCGAAGGCCATATCAACATGGAGATTTGTAACAACATCCAAAGTATAAAGTATTGACCACTGCCGCACGTGCACGAGTGTCGTACTATAGATAAAATATTGTCCTCAGGGACCAAAGTAATCTATCAAGTTCTTTCTATCAGAAAATGCTAAACAATAACTTCATCGATGAATTTTGATTTATCAACTTCTAATCAACTGATTCTGAATTCAATCGAGGAGAAACGCCCAAAGATTTTTGGGTTAATATGATTAACATACTCTTTTCTCTAATTGGATAATTTCGAGGAATTGCAATCTATCTAGAATTTAGTCTATTCTTTCGAAATCAACCAAATTGCTTAAATTAAATCAAAGTCGTTCTTTCAAACTAATTGGTCTTAATCTAAGTTCAATATTTTTGATTACTCTCTCATCCTCCTAACATGCAAATTTCTCTTTTGAGTCATTGCTATTTAGGTCTCATCAAGCAATCTAACAACCAAATTTCATCTTTTAGTTCTTCATTCAATTATTTCAAGGGTGCAAGCAAAATTTGGCCAAAATCCACTCACAATATGATAATCACTTGATAAAACGAAATCAAACCAATCATGAACCTAAAGTGTAATTCTATTGAATATGACTTGATCCAACTACACTTCCATTAACAAACGAATCCCTAGATAAAATAAACTACTCACTCATGATTAAAAATTAAATAACTAACTAGTGATTCAGCGAGATCTGAGAGAGAAGGGCTTGGCAATGACAACCTTCAACAAAGTTTTCAAACTGCCAACAAAATCGAACTCCTCACTCAAGATTCTCACTTCTATAAAAATCAAACTAAAATCCTAACTACAAAGAGTAAAATTTGGGAAGGAAAAATGACTATCTATGATATGCTCTTCCTTTCTGTTGCTGAGGGACGAGTTTATAAAGAATAACATGAGCATTTTCAGCCACACAGCTAAAGGAAAATGAAGAGACCATAGTTACACAGCTTATGGCAGGCACCATGGTTGCACTGTGGTCTTGGCTGGAATCAAATTTTCTGCTCTTCTCTTGCTTCACGGGCATAACATCTCATGGGCATCCGTGAGGGTCAAAATATACTCAAACGAGGGTAAAATGCTAGGTGAAATGGTCTAAATTTCTACAAATACCATCAAACAACCATGCCCAAGCATAAATCAAGAATAGGAGTATAAATAATAACTTAAAGCACATAATTCTCCTAAAAATGTAGCAAAATGACCATAAAATGATATGTACGATAAGCATTTATCAAGTATCTATATAAATACATACAAAAAGGCCTCGATCATGTAGCAATGGAGCTTAGACCTGCGCTTGAGTATAATGAAATCACACAATATGTGGATGCTAGGTGAGTTTGTGCACCTGAAACTTTGTGGAAAAATTATCAATTTCCATTTAGTCGAACTCGAATGTGTCTATCTATTGGGTGTTTGCAACTCCATGTGCCTAATATGCAGCAAATACAATATCAAACAAGTCAATCCCTTGAAGATGTTGTTTCTAACCCTAGGAATTTTGACACAATCCTAACGAACATTTTCAACATGAATGTCATTGAACTTGAAGTAAGGAAGTATCTTTATGTAGAATTCCCTAAATATTATCAAGGGATTGATACAACATGTAGCTGGTGGAGGAGACAAGCCAATCAAAGAGTGTTAGGTCGAATATACAATGTTATCCCAACAGAAAGGGAACGATTCTATTTGAGATTGTTACTCAACCATATTTGAGGCCCACAATCATTTGAGCATCTCAGGGCAATTAATGGTATCACTTATCTAACCTTCAGAGAAGCTACTAAAAAGTTAGGTCTCATAGTGAATGATGATAGCATTCAAGAGCGTTTAAGAGAAGTATGCATGATAAGAATGCCATTTGTAATACGGTGGCTATTTGTCGCTATTACGGTATACTGTGAACCAACTAGAATTCGTGATTTGTGGGAAGACACTAGAAAAAAGCAGTTAGTCTGCGATGAAATCTCTGCGATGAAAAATATTTTTCGCCTCAAAATAAAATCTGCGAAGAATTATTATTGCTTACATACGAAATTTTTAATGATCTCTATCAGAAACGAAATCAGAGACAAATATCTTTTTTCACCTCTAATAGAGACAAAATCAGAGACGAATGCATAATTTCGTCTCTATCAGAGACGAAACTTCGAGACGAAAACAAAATTTCATCTCAAATAGAGACGATTGTTTTTAATCGTAGCAGATTCGTTGCAAACTGATACCAAAATCACTCCCGTGGTGGTTTTCCTTTTGCGCTCAGCCTATTTTCCTTCCCTCGTCTCTCTCTGGCGAAAACCTAGCACCATTGTTGGCCGAGATTTGCAAGGCTTGGGTGGAAAATTGGGGAGGTAAGCGAACAAAATTATGGAGCTTCTCTGCCTGGTTCTCTCTTTCTTTCTCTTTGTGTGCCTAATAGAAACCCTTCTGTGTGTTCTGGTTGATTTGTAGCAGTTGTGGAGATCTTGGCCATCAACAAAACCCTCAAGCCTCTTTCTTCCTTTCCTCATCCCTCTTTGGCGAAATCAGCAAGGTAAGCATTTGACACTTGAGTGGGGCAATTGAGGTTTCTGCTATTCTATCATCTTTTCATTCATCTGTCGCTGAACCGATCCCTCAATTATGTGTGGGTAATTATGAGAATTCGGATAATGGGTGTGGATGTTGGCCTATATTGCTAATCTGATAAGGGTATTTTTCTTGCTTATGTTTGGGTTGGATGGGGACTAATCTGATATGGGCCTTTCGGATAATGGGTGGAAAATTAACGATGGTTGTGTTTGGTGGCTTGAGTAATTGCCTTCTAAGGGTGTGTGCTATGGGATTTTGGGTTTGAAAATAGACATGGGGTTGGGATAAATTTAAAAATAGACATGGGATTTTGTGTTTGATAGAGAAGTTGACAACAATCTGATAGGGGAAGCCTGCAAATTTGAGCAAGTTGACAACATAAAAGAGCAAAAGATAGAGAAGTTCTATTAGGGTTGGATTCACTGAAATTTAATATGTAGTTCAAGTAAGGCACGGGGTTGGGATAAGATGACTGAAAATGCAAGTTGATGGGATTTGGATTTGGAAAATGAAGGTGGGCTGGAGGGTATGTTTCTTATTCCAAGATTCTTCACCCCTGGACTAACCTAGTCTCTATCCTAATCTGAATCTCATCGCATTCTCTCTCTATCTTGCATCATGCTACATTAAAGTTGTTGTATATAGTACATTTACAGTTACAGTTTGAAATGAGGCAATTCAACATGCCATCCTTCCACTTTATTCCTCTAGTCCTACATGTATATTTGTTTCAATAAGTGTACATCCTTTTGTAATTTATTATCAATATTTATCATTAATATTTAGTATTAATGGATACTAGTTAATACGTGTGAGCATTGAATCATATATATTTAGTTATAATTTTAGTAAGTGCTTAAAATAATATACTCTTGAAAATTTAAACTTTATCCCTTACATTTCTTGATTTCAATATTGTTCTAATAGAAAAGCTGTGCAAGTGCTTGCCATTGGATATGATGATTGATATATATAACATAGGAGTATATTATATAACTTGTTGTTCATATCTAGAATCATAGAGTGTCAGAGCTTGCATGAGTAATACTTGATGCATTCATGTGATTGATTATCGATATAGATTTGTCCAAAGTTGCAAATGTCACAGCCTTGATTTTTCGTTGTCCAATAATTGTCTTAATTATGTTGTAGTAATCAGTTCAAATTAACTGAGTTTGTGTTTCATTGAACTTCCCTCTTGTGTATTGATTATGTGAATTATTAAGCTTAAGCTTTGTACTGATTTCTCCTTCACTGTAGAATAATATTTTATATGTTTAATATCATTATACCTTTCCAGCAAAGCTATATAAAAAGATTAAAATACAGTTATGTATAGGTTGATCGGTATTTATGTATCATTAGTTCATTTATAACTTAGAACCCATTCAAAATGTTATATATATCAAACTTGTAGTGGCAAGTTACTTATTATCTTTCTTTCAGTAACTTACTAATATAAGAAGTTGATATAAATAAGATTTTGAATTGTTCAAGTTGGACAGTTTGGGAATCTTTAAGTGTATGATTGCATGGTTACAATAGTTCTTGTATATGCGCTTGAAAGGTTCGGCGGTGTTTCCTCATATATTGTTCTTTGGGTACGATTTTTCATGTGAGGCTAAACAACTTGGCTTCATTTGGAAAATTCGTGCTCGGAGAACTATGGGGAAATGCTATCGAATTTTTTCCGTGGATATGCAAGAGTGTAACGTACACAATCATTTACTTTGGATTCTTGAATGGGTTTGGGACCACTTACCCTTTAGAAGGAGCTTAGGTCATATCATGTTAATTAAGGTATGTGAATCATGAATTATATATAAATACGTTAACTGTTACTCATTACATGTAATTGCTGTTGAGAAAATACATATACTTAAACAACTATTATTTGGTAAGCAACAAACAGATGGAACCAAGTCGAGTGTGGATGTACCAAAGGCTTGATTCAGACGGATACCTTAGTAAGATCTTCATCGAAAAAGTAAAGGAATTCATTGAGTTTGCTACTGAGCAAGAGTTGTTTCGGAACATGAACAAGATCAAGTGCCCTTGTATTAAGTGTTGGAATGGGCCTTACTTGGATGAAGACACAGTGAAGCTCCATTTATATAAGCAAGGGTTTAGGACCAATTATTACAAGTGGGTTTGTCATGGAGAAATACTTGATGGGGTATCACATCCTAGCAGCTCAATCAATCTGGAGGTTGAAGCAAACCCCATGAGGGATATGGTGCTGGATGCATAAGCTCCAACTAATGTGATTGAAGTAGGGATGGGGAATGAGGAAAAGAACCCACTCCAGAGGTTAAAAAATTCATCAAGTTGGTAAAAGCAGCCGAGAAACCTTTATATGACGGATCTGACATATCCCTTTTGAAGGCTGTTGCAAGGCTAACAAACCTTAAATATGAGTTCAATCGCCCCCATCGAGCTATTGATGGAGTCGGCTTATTAATGAAGGCCATGTGCCCGAATGGCAATGAAATGACGGCCAACTTCTATGAAACGAAGAGGTTGCTATTTGGGCTTGAACTTCCACATCATAGAATCCATGTATGCCCCAATGGGTGTATATTGTTTTGGAAGGATACCGTAGAATTGGAGAAATGTACAATATGTGGTGCAGAGAGGTGGTTTATGAGGAAGACTGTGAGAGGTAAGAAGATTCTGAAGAAAGTGTTAATCTATTTTCCAATTGGCCCAAGATTACAAAGACTATATGCAATGAAAAATGTAACTGAACATATGACATGGCATCACGAACACCAACGTACTGATGACTTTATGGAACATCTAAGTGATGGGGAGGCATGGAAGCACTTCGACACTACGTTCGGTGCGTTTTCTTCCAAGCCTCGAAATGTGAGGTTAGGATTGTGTATAGATGGCTTTGCTCCATTTTCGCACTATGGCCAAAGTTATTCTTGTTGGCCACTCATACCTAGCCCAAGAAACCCAAAAGGCAACTTTGATATATATATGCAACCCTTAATTAAGGAGTAACTTCAGTTGTGGAAGGAGGGAATTCTGACTTATGACGTAGTTTGAAAGCAAAATTTCAATATGAAGGTTGCTGTTATTTGGACTATCAGTGACTTCGCTGCATATGGCATGTTGTCCAGGTGGATGACGGCTGGTAGATTGTCATGCCCTTATTGTATGGAGAAAACTAAATCCTTCTGCCTTAAACATGGGAAGAAACATTCTTGATTCGATTGTCATCGACAATTCCTATGTATGGATCATCCATTTCGTAAAAATAAGAGTGCTTTTTTGAAGAATAGGGAAGAAAATTCTCTGCCTCCACACAGACTTACTGGAGATGAAATATGGGAGCATGTACGAACCTTGCCAAAGGCTTCTAATCATCAGGGTAAGGCCCCCGGCTATGAGGAATCTCATAATTGGTCGAGAAGAAGCTTATTTTGGGATCTTCCATATTGGAGCAAGTAATTGATTCGCCACAACTTGAATATGATGCATATTGAGAAGAATGTGTTTGAACAAGTGATAAACATAGTAATGAATGTCAAAGGCAAATCAAAAGATGACATCAATTGAAGGAAGGACCTAGCTATGCACTGTAAGCGGTGAAAGCTTAATGTACAAATTTCTAGTATTGCTGATGGAGGACAAAGGGAGGTAATGCCTACAGCTCCATATGTCTTGAGCAAAGAGCAAAGGAAAGTATAATGTGAGTAGATTTGTGAGTTAAAATTCCCGGATGGACATGCATCCAACTTGAGTAGGTGTGTTGACCGGACCAATTGCTGGTTACACAACTTGAAAAGTCATGATTGTTATGTTTTCATGGAATGACTATTATCAATTGCAACTAGAGAACTACTGTCGGGCAATGTGTGGAGAGTGTTGACTGAGCTAAGTAAATGATTTCGGGACATGTGTTCGAAAAAGGTGCATATGAATGATCTGGTTAGGTTGCAAAATAATGTTGCAGAAATACTATGTAAACTTGAAAGAATATTCTCACCTTCATTCTTCAATGTGATGGAACATCTCGTTGTCCATCTTCCTTATGAACTTAAAGTTGGTGGGCCTATGCAATTTAGGTGGGTGTGTTCTGGTGAAAGGTAATACATGTCCTGTGAATGTCATGCTTAATCTTCAATAAATTATACCCTTCAAATGTTTATATTGTTCTT
This sequence comes from Carnegiea gigantea, assembly GCA_029747015.1. NCBI lineage: Eukaryota > Viridiplantae > Streptophyta > Magnoliopsida > Caryophyllales > Cactaceae > Carnegiea > Carnegiea gigantea. Next base: position 127,982 of record JAKOGI010000473.1, on the reverse strand, counting down.
GCACTGTTTTAGGCGTATGGGTGACTTGAAGGGAAAAGTGGGAAACGAAGCTCGTGTAGAAAGCTCCATTTGCAATGCATACCTCATGGAGGAAATCTCATACATTTGTGCCAACTATTTTGATGAAAGTTTTAGCACAAAGACAAGAGATTGGGGACGAAATATGACCAAAAGTGATAATATTGAATCCAACCCAAACGTCCCGGACTTATTTTCTCACAATGTTGGACACGCTCCAGGTGCGAGCATTAGTCCACTACAAGAAAATTGATTTTTTGTAGCAATTTTATTGTACCAATTTAAATTTGCTACAATAATCTAAAAGTAGCAAAATAATTGTAGCATACCTAATATTGCCACAAAAAGTTGAGTGTGTTGTGGCAATTAGCCAAAATTGCCACAAAAGACATTTATGTTTTTTAAAAAAGGGGTTAGTTTTAGAGGGAAATTTTTATCTAGTGAAAAGAATTCCCTCCTTCGTTTTTCTTTAATTTGTTTTATGAAAAATATTCAGATGAAACAAGAGAAACCTGCAAATTAATTTCGTGACCCTCCCCCTAAAAGCCGCTTGAACACAAGAAACTCATTGAAAGAGTTGCACCTTCAGTCTATTGCTACTAACTGTTTTAGTTGCTGAATTTACAAATCTGCATTTAAATTGTTTTTCAATAAGGGTGTTAAGTCAACCGTGTGCGTTTTTAACGATTAATTTCATTAAAAAGAATGACTATATGATTTATGTTATTATTGACGTTACTTATTTATAAATTTATTGAATCGATGCTAACCCGAGTTTTTTAAAATCATTTTCGTTTTATTTAGTCTATTCCCGAAGTTTAAATTAAAATGTTAATTGTAGGACGTCTCAACTTGAGTTTAATCTAATCGCTAATGAGTTTGGGGTTGGAACCTAGCTGAATTATGTTATTTGAGCCCAAAAAAAAGAAAAAGAAATTAGAAAAAGGGGGAGGCTAAGTCGGGCCTTAGGAAACCCGAGACCCCCGATACCACCTCCCCTCTCCCCCTCTAATGCCCGCTCTCTCTCTCTTTCTCTCTCTCTTTCTCTCTCTCTGGGGCCACCGGTCGCCATCTGGCGTCACCGCCGACCGCTGCCTATCGCCGGCGAGAGAAAGGGACACCTGGTCCCCTCAGCCCACGACAACCACCGCCAGAAACCACCCCTCGTTGCCCTCCACTTCTCATGGCCAAAGAGACCTAAAATCACGCGTCTAGCCGGCCTGAAACCAGCCACCCACGTGCCGGAATCTGGCGACCCACACCCCACTCGGCCTCCTCTACAATTGGGGGCTGAATTTGAGTCAAAATCACCAAAAAAATGCCACAAATTTGGGAGATAACATCTGGGTTTTGCAAGAAATCAGCTGGGATTCGTGATTCAGCAGATTAGGGGCGTGCCTTTGCTGTTGTTTGAGTCGAAAATTTGATTAATCCAAGTAAGTGTTTCTCCCCTCCTAAGCTATTATTATTTTCAAAAACGTTTTCAGCATATTGATGTTGCATGTCAGATTAGGGTTAGCTAAAGTTGTTAGAACTGTCAGGAATTGGACGAAAATGTGTTGCTTGGTGATTTTATACCTGTTTATGGCCAACTAGATTGAATACCCAGACTTTGGTTGCTACCATTAACTATGGATGTCTCGACTCAGTTTCTAATTTCAGTTTAATAACGCACAGAATCTGTTATGGGCTATAGTTGTGATTCAATTATACCTTAGTTGGTTCGTCCGTTCGTTCGTTTGTTAGATCGATGTTCGTTCGTTCCTATATTTGGCTGTTTAACTTAATATGAGTTGGAACTTGTCAAATTGATCAATCGTTGGATCCTATATTTGGCTGTTTAACTAAATATTTGGTTGTTTCCTGTTCCTTGTTCATTCGTTCGTTCGTTTCTAGGATTTCGTTTAACTGAATATGAGTTGGATCTTATCAAATTGATCAATCGACTTGCCGTTTCTTTGTTAGATAAACTTGTAATTGGCGTTAATTATTTGCTTTATTGCAATGGGTTATTTCTATTTATGAACTATTGATTAAATAAATTATAATGGTTTGTCCTACTATGTGTTGATCCTCAATTGTATGCTAGCCACTGGGGGCAGGAATTTTGAGAGGTTTTTTAGTCTATGACGCTTGTCTCTGTGCTACAGAAGGCCGAAGCATTTACTTCTTTACGTATTGGTGCTTATAAGAGGTCTATGATACATGGGATTGACATGCTGTGGATAAACAGTAGGTTCTTGTTTAAACAATCAAGTTATGTAATTAGAAAAAGTAAACAAGCATCAATATTTTGATAGATAATAATAATTGACTCTATATATGTATTAATCAAGTTTTATCTCATATAGACAAATTGAATCTAGCGACTCTTCTCAACATCTATGGTCTTGTTAGTGGTTGTGGTTGTGCTTGTTGCTTATTATGACCCTGGATTCAGCTCATAAAAAGGGAGAATCATTGATAACTGTAGCGCCCACAAATTCGATCATGAATGTAAGCAATCAGAATGACATTCCATATACTTTTTTTTTAATTTAGTTTTGTATGGCTTGTGATTGTATACAATATACTTTTCTGTAAAGGTGTGGTCTCCGGCGTGTAACCGTTGAGCTTGTTTGATGTTCGTTTGTATTTCTATTCAGTGCAGGGGATTTAATGTAAGGATTTAAGCCTAGGAAATGGTCAGTTTTTAGGAGAAACTCTATCTGTTTCGCCCCAGAAATTAAGAAAACACTAACACTCTTAGCCCTAGGCTGTCCATCCGTTTTCATATTTGCTTGGGAATCATATCAACGTACATTATTATTTTTTATATGCAAATATGAACCAGTGCCAATGCTTATTTCTTTATTTACTTGGTCTTTCGTACAGGCATCCCATTCCAAGAATGATATTGGACGATCATACGAGGTGAAGAGGATGAGATGGTGATGATGAAGTCCTCATTTAATTTTTCTATTTGTTTTCTTAATTAGTTAGCACAATCTACGTTTATCGAATTTGAGTATTTATAGAATTTATCATTTCTTCATTTATTAGAAATTCTAAACAAAGTACACTTATGAAGAATAATGCTATGTGATTCCACTTCTGATATATGAAATGAATTTTCATTTTTTAGTTTTGTCTTCAGCTTTCTTTATTTATTTTTATTTGTTAAGTATGTTTATGTACAATACTTAACTTCATTACCAAGTGCAAAAGTTAATTATATCGTTCCAGTACCAATTGCAATAGTCAATTATATCATAACATATATCCGTAAAATTTAAAATGAATTTCAAATACAGAAAATTGTACAATAGAACACTTATATAATTGTAGTGGCATAATGTGATTGCCCCTAAATGTATTCAAATTAGACACCAAAAGACCAATTTGTAGCTAACTATATTGCACAAATACCATTTTTTTTAGCAAATATATTTTTGTAGCAATATTTGACTTGCTATAAAGTATGACCCATTGTAGCAATTTGATAGTTGTGGCATATTAAATTTTGCCACAAAGGCTTTACATTTAGTGGCAAACGACAATTTGCCACAATAACCTTTTGTAACACAGTATCTGTGGCAACTTTGTAGCATGTTTTCAAATTGCCACAAAAGGTTATTGTAGCAATATTTGAACATATTTTGGAAAAACCAAATGCTACAAAAACTAGATTTTCTTGTAGTGTTCGTTATCTCGATGAACGGAATTTGCCCAATCGCATGCATATATCTTGTCAAATTATGAGATATTGAAGCCTTTTGAATGGTACGTTGAATTTTGGTAAGTGTTACTCATTATGGACTTGAATTGTCAATAATACATCTTCTGAATATCTTAAAATAGGATTTTTGAAAAAGAGATGGTAAAATTGAATCCCAGAGTGAAGATCCAAGATGTTTGGGCAAAGTTCGAAGATCAGTTTCCTATGTGATTTAAAGACTATGTAAGTACTATATAATTATTTAAAACAACATTACTTGATAATGTAGTCATCATTAATCTTCTAATATGTTTACATTTTAGGTGATATCGTCCAAGCATGTCATTGATGACGTACTAAGATCTCTTGCTATGGGACCCAGGAAAGATGTACGTAAATGGGACCACTACTACATCAACAACTACAAATTTGAAACCTATTCTTATGGCAAGAGCAGATCCACAATGAATTATGGTGTTTCTGTCAAAGGGGTTGATGGGGTCGAATACTATGGAATACTCGAAGAAGTGATTGAGTTAACTTACTTAGGCAATGGTTGTTTGTACAAAATGATCCTATTCAAATGTGATTGGTTTGACTCTATAAATGGTTTGAATGTCCACCAACATTACAAACTTGCAGATGTCAATCATACAAGAAAATACCCCAAATATGACCCTTTTATGCTAGCCTACTAAGCAACCAAGGTATGTTTCGCCCCTTATCCTAGTATGAAAAATGACAGAAACCACTGGTGGGCAGTGTTTAAGATACAACCAAGAGCCACCATTGATGCCCAGGTGGATGAAACGCCTTTTCAAGAAGATTACAATGACAATCCACCAACTTTAGCGGAGCTTGACATGGATTAAGAAGCTGCCATGAATGATGAATTGGTGGATGGTATCCAACAAGAAGAAGAAGAAGAAGAAGAAGAAGAAGAAGAAGAAGAAGAAGAAGGCGATGTGGATGATGAAAGTGAAGTTGGTGAAGAAGATGCAAATGAAATAAATGTTGATGAAGACATGCTTGAAGAATTACTCGCTGATGAAGAAGAATAGTAGTTCAATAGTGTTTATTTGTATGAAGTAGTATTCCTGCTTATAAATATATCTATGTACTTGAATTATATCTAGTTGTTAAATTACTTATATATGTATTTGTCAATTCTATTTGATTATATATTTATCAAGCAGCATTTAAATGTTTAATTATGTTGCCAAGCAGTATATGTGCTTAACTATTTAATTACTTATATATGTGTTTGTATATATCAAGCAGTATATATCAATTCTATTTAATTATGTTGTCAAGCAGTATATGTCAAGCATTTAAATGTTTGAATGTTTAAATGTTTAATGATGTTGTCAATTCTGTTTAATTACTTATATATATATATATATATATATATATATATATATATATATATATATATATATATATATATATAGACATCTACATACATATATACATATATACATCTACATACGTACATATATATATATATATATATATATATATATATATATATATATATATATATATATATGTATGCATGTATGTATGTATGTATGTATGTATGTATGTTTGTTTGTTTGTTTGTTTGTGTTAATTCTGTTTAGTGCTTACTTGAATGTCATGCGTCTAATATTTAGATGCCTCCTACCCGTACATGTGAGTGTGGTGATGGGAGTCAAGAAAGGGACTCAGCTGCGATCGAACCTACAAACAGTCAGTTGCTATCAGTGGTGCCTCTTACTCCGGAGGGGCTATGGTATTGACTTAATCATCCTATATGTGTTGATTTCATATGTTATATTCATACAATACTTATGTTTTTTTCTAAATGATGAAGGTTTGATGATGTTGATGTGGTCCAAAGTATTACCAAAGATCTCAGAAGCCATTACTTACAGCCATGCACATGTTGGAGGAATGCACCTGATGAGCACAAGAATTTTTGGTGGAGAGCTTTCAAGGTAATGGTTTTCTGTTATTTTGAGTTATAAATCATTTGCGATTATTCCCTACTGCTTAACCACAAAGCTTATGTATTGGGGAGCCATAACTCACTGGGAAAACTTATGATTTGGAGACCCTTTACTTACGGTCGTGCTACTTGATATGTGCTTAACCATGCTTCTTGCTGCTCGCTTCTATACTATTTCACTGCTATTTTTTTCAGAGCAATTGCTAATTCCCTGCTGCTTGCTGGTCGCTGCTATTTGCAGTGTTTCTGAACATAACCATGCTTTGAAAGGCTACTGATCGATTACTGTTAATAGCTACTGATTATGTGCTCTTCCCTATCTTATCTGTTGTTTACAAACTAGCCACACTTGGTCTGAGCATCTGAACGATAGGGTATATAAGGAGTGGAAGTTAACGGCATCTAAGCGCCTTAGGGATATGGTTTGGAAGGCAATGGATGAAGAAATAACCGAATGGATGCCAACTGAACTGAAAAAATGAGTGCAAGCATTAAGGGAAACTGATGCATTCAAGAAGAGGTTTGAACAAAAAAAAAAAAAAAAAAAGACCACTGGGCCTAAAGCTAGGACTCTTCACCCATCAGGGTCAATCTCAGCTTCTCAATGGGCAAGGTGGCTAGTAGTATCGTTTAATTTTTCATTTATACAACATAATTTTCTACGAATAATGCACGTCATCTATGAAGGTAATTGACATTTATTTTATATATTTTTTCCCATATTCTTCTCATTAGATAAAAAAAAAAAATCAAGGAAAGAGACCAACTGCATCTCAGATCTTCAAGCAACTGCATACTAGGAAAGAAGGAACCGAGAAGATTTTCTGTGACAACCGTTCAAAGGCTGTGTGGGTAAGAATATTTTCTGATTCTTTTCATGCTGTCACTGTTTAGCATTAGCAAACAAGGCATACTGAGTGGCTGGTAGTCATATTGCTGATTTGTTCTCTGTTTGCCCTGTGCCTTCTGGGTTAAGAAGATGTGGGCTGGGGCGCTGGGCAACTATTGTTGTCAGGCCTGACTCCGAGGGCACCAGTCTTGTGTGGCTGTGCTACCAGTTTCAGTTCATGGAGTAGAGGCACATCGTATATTATGTTTATTATGTGGGCGAAGATGTGTTGCAGATTAGAGATATTTGGACTGTTTCTAATGGAATTCTTAGGTACATTGTGGAATACAATAGTGGTTGTGATCATTGGTCCTAAGTTGTGAATGAGGATTGGAGCTGGATGTTTCCTTATTCATGATTTTGTTTGGATGGTTGTTTAAAGTGTCTCAAGTTGGAGTTCGATTATGTGCCAAATGTAGCATAATGTTACTTTAGATGCTTCATTTCGAACCTAAGCTCCTCTTTGTGGCCCTTGGAGTGATTCTCATTCTAAACTAGACCAGTAGCAAAAAAAGGATGCCCCCTAAATAGCTGAATCAACCCTTCTGTAGTCTTCAACCCTTTTTGAGCAAGAGTACTTCTTTGGTTATCTTAATAACATAGATAGCGGTTATAGACAATAATTGTATTGTTTACAACATAAAATGGAAGTGTGAGATTCCTACAAGCCCTTGTGATCGGGTTGGACACGAAGGTATGCGCTTCTCATTGCATATGCTTGGATTGTAGTAGCTTAAAGTAAAATGACTTTCTAAATTGCTGTCTGCATATTTGGACAATCAGAGAGCCTGAAGCTACAGAAAAGCCAGTGATAGTAACAAAGAAGTCCCAAAAACTGTCAGATGTTGTGAATTGCTTATCATTAGAATGCTTTGGTCTGGGTATTGCCTGCTCATTTGAATTGTATAGATGACTAAAGGAGATGTGAAACATGTGTTTTAAGGAGAACATCGCACTTGATATAATGGAGTTACATTTAAGAGGTACAATTTTGTTCAAAATTAGGAGGTGTTTTTGTTGTTTAGTATGTGCAAAGCAGCTTCTTTAGTATAGCAAAATCAAGGGATAGCTCAAATAACTTGAATTAAGAAGCTAATATGAGCTAGGTCTGAAGCTTTTTGTCTGTTAAGAGACTACACAAATTAACCAAGCATTGTGCGAATATACATGTATTGACTGCCCGTCTCTCTCTCTTTTTCAAATTTTTTCTCCCATATATATACATATTGTATTTTTGGTGTACTCCGGGCGTATGGCCCGTAGAGTTGTAGTCTTCGGCGTGTAGCCGTTGAGTAATGAATATACATTGTGCGGCTCTTGAATGCAGGAACCTCATTATTGTAAGGCTTTAAGTATGGATTTAGCTCAATTTTAGACGAAACTCTGTCTGTTTCATCGCAGAATTTAGGAAACACTTATGAAATCGTTAACACTCCTACCCTAGGGGTTAGGGGCATAATTGCCTCATGTTAGTCTTTTTATGTTTATTTATCACTCACTTTTTTTTCCACCTTCCCTATTGCAGGATGAGTTTGAGTGTCTAAAGGCACAGGCTTCTCAAGTAGGAACTGAAGTAGATGATGATGAGCTTTTTCTACAAGCTGTTGGAGGCAAGAACAAGAAAGGTACTGTTTACGGACTTGGAATGGAGTCAAAAGCTTACTACCCAAGGTCCGATCGTTGTTCCAGTGCAGCTGTATCACACACACCCTCAGTTGTTTCTCAAATGGAGACTTGCTTGAAAAAATTAGAGGAGAAACTTCAAGCTACGAGGGAAGAACTTAGAACCACTAGGGAGGAACAAAAACAACAAAGAGATCAATTAATCGCTAGCCTACTTGCTCGGCTTGAGGGTCCCTCCTCTTCCCATTCGCTCCCACCCCCTAGCTAGCTCTTAGTTTATGTTTGTGCAATTTAATGTAGGGTTACAGATTGCCTTTCTGGATGAGGACTCAATTATATGTTGCAATTGAGACTCATTAGCAATGAGTGCAGTTAGTACCTAGTAACTCCGACTAATTGTAGCTTGGCATGTTTAACTTTATATATATATAGGGAAACATAGAGTTAGGGGTGAACATATGTTGCATGAAACTCAACACTTTTTGATCGTGTGGTTTCACTTGTGCCTATGTGTAAAACTCGTGGCTGATTATATATTCTTCTTTTAGTTATATATATTTGCTTAACATAGGAATACATTAACAAGGGCACAGGGCATGAGTTCTATATCATTAAACATTGCTACAAAATAGCTTCGTCTCAACAAGAGATGAAAACAACTTGTCCCTGTCCCTGATGCAAATTACTAAAAATTGATACAAATACATTTTTGCTATCATAGAGAAGAAAGATATTTAAAAAGCAAAAGTTGGTTTTCATCTCTGATAGACATGAAAACAAATTTCGTAGCAAGTTTTGTCTATAACATAGATGACAAGTTCTTGATGGCAACCAACTACCTACGTCGCAGATAGAGATGCAATTAACATCATCGCAATGTTCGTCTCTAACAGAGATGCAACATTGTGTAACAGATACGAACAATATTTCGTCTCTATTAGAGACGAAAAACTATTCGTATTAAAATTCATCTCTAATAGAGACGAATTTAAGCGAACTGGCAACCACAAAATGTTCGTCTCTATCAGAGATGAAAAACTATTTCATTTCAATTTTCGTCTGTAATAGAGACGAAAAATGAAGCTCATCGCTAATTTCATATGCGAAGGTGTGTTTAGAAACGAATATTTTTTCGTCTCTATTTCGTCGCTAAATCATTTAGCAATGAAAAAATAAAAAACAGCAACGAATAATTTTCATTGCTAACTACGCGCTTTTCTATAGTGTGAGTTCTTTCCAGCCATGGCAGAAGATTATCCTTCATTTTCCTTAGTTGATAATGATTTGCATTCAACTCGATTCTGCAAGAAATAGATTGACTATTGAAATAGTTTGGCCTATCATAAAGAACTATACGAGATGATGGAGCTTCATTGTGTAGGGCTTTATATGATGAGCAGTCTATTCCCCTCCTGAAGATATGCGATGTGCACAACATCATAATGATGACCAACATCATGCATTCAAGTGGATGCTATCCATATGAAAAAGGGTGGGATATTTTTCATAGGTGGCCCCGGTGGAACAAGAAAAACAGCCTTATATTATGCCATACTTGCTACAGTTAAACTTAAAGGTCAATTTGGACTTCTAGTAGCAAGCTTAGGGGTAGCAACCATGTTCCTGTATGTAGCCAAAATTACACATAAAACCTGTGGACTACTAGTTACCTTACATGCATCATCAATGTGTCATTTTAGTAAACAATCTGTTGAAGCTCATTTAATAAGACATGCAACTGTTATTATATGGGACGAAGCAACTATGGCACATTGACATGCGTTTGAGGTTGTCGATAGGAGTTTTAGAGATCTCATGGGATTTTCCTTTTGGTGGCAAAGTAATGGTGCTTGGCGAAGATTTGAGACAAGTTTTACTCGTTATAGCTAAAGGTACCAAAGGCCAGACAATAAATGCATGTGTTGTTAAGTCAACATTGTGGACACATGTGCAAGTACTCAATTTAACACAAAACATGAGGTCGTGCCTTGATGAAGAATTTGCATTTTTTTTACTTAATGTTGGGGATGGGCGTGAGCCCACCATCAATGAAGATATGATAAAGCTACCAGCATCTATACCCTTGCCAACATGTCATGATAATCCACTCGATAACTTAATCAATGCAATCTTCCCAAATTTGACTGAACATTGAGGTGATTCGGCATACATGGTTGATAGAGCTATAGTTACCCCTACAAATGGAGAGATTAATATTTTGAACAATAAAATAATTGATAAATTTATTGGAGATGAGAAGGTTTATCATTCTGTAGATTATGTTCCTGATGATACACAACATTTATATCCTGATGAATTCCTGAATTCTTTATCTTTTGGGGGACTGCCACCACATGCTCTTAGATTGAAAGTTGGCACTTCAGTCATGCTACTACGGAATATTGATGCAAGTAATGGATTATGCAATGGAGCTAGGTTAATTTGTTTCGTTTGAGGGAGCATCTGATTGAGACTCCAATCTTGATGGGCCACTATAAAGGGACTAGAGTGCTCTTGCCACACAGTCCTTTGAAAAAGGTTGAAGATGTAAGGCCACCTCTTGAGATGGTTAGAAAACAATTGTCCTCTAAAACTATGTTTCGCTTTGACCATCAACAAGTCTCAGTGTCAGACAATTCCAAATGTCGGTATATATCTCCTCAACATGTTTTTAGTCATTGACAATTGTATGTTGCATTATCTAGAGGAACATCCCAACGAACAACAAAGCTTGTGGTTACCAAAGGTCACATTCAAGGAAGAGATGGAGTATTCACAAGAAATGTTGTTTACAAAGAATTCTTACTACCGATGGATATAAGTTGGGGATTTTAATTTATGGTATAGATGTCTTTGTATTCCTACTTTTCTGCACATTGTACCAATATATATGGTTTTTTAATTATTTTAAAGACCACATTTTATTAGAAATTATTATAATGTCATCTACATGCATTGCTTGCAAATCAAAACTAGTATTGATATAAGCCTCCCATGTCCATGGTGGCTCGCTCCTTCACCAAATGACAAGGTAGTCTTATAGATCGAATCAATCATGTCTCATTTTGACAAAAATTCATACTAAGGCTATATTCTTTTTCACGATAGTGGACATTTAGGCTACAACTTGCATCTCTTTATAGCTTGTTGCAATTTGTTATAACTCATTACATATTTAGCAAAATTCTTACAGCTTCTTACATATTCTTATATCACCTTACATATCCTTACGTCTTGTTACACGTCCTTATATCGCCTTATATATGTTTTATAATATTCAACTTGTCCTTTATTATTTTCTCGTATTCATAGAATTATGTATATGCTTTTTTATATAATATGTGTACCCGTATGAAAAATTTGTATATATTTTTATGGACAAAATATTTCTATAAACTTAGCGATGTGAATTATATTTCAGTTTTGATGTGAATCGTACATGCTATTATGCAGAAATTAAGTTAACATGCTTTAAAAGTATAATACAAAAATGGCATTCATGTTTAAGTTTCAACGTGAATAGTATATGAAAATACTCAAACTATAGGTGACGAAAGCATTTTAGCCATTTCATCCCTAAATTAATCCATGATTATTTGGTTCCTATCATCGTACAATTAAACATTGAATGACCAATCCACATTTGGATTCTTCGTTGAGATTACTATACATTTTTTAATGCAGAATAATAAAATTGTTATTTTTTAAAAATTTGTTTATAGTGAGGTGAAATTAGCATTAATTTAAAAAAAAACGACCTCAAGTGTACAACGTATTTGGTTCCATAAATTTGTGGGCTTAAATTTATTTTATTGTTATTAATGACTTGTTAAAGGTTTATTTTCATTAATTATGTTATTTCAATATTATTTCTTCTCATCCAGGACAATAATTGTAGAAAAAGCAAAATTTATTTGTATAATATTGAATATAATTTGTTTAGTGGTAGCAAAAATTAATTTTGTAAATATCAGTGGCATATAACTCGTAATTTACTTTTATGAAATAATTTATTCTACTAATCATATATTAAAGACCAACATTTATGCAAACATATTTGAAAGTTATATTTATACAACTTTTTAATAATTTAACAACTGTTTACATATATCCTTATATCGTCTTACAACTTATTACAGTTCTTTATATTTACTTACACCTTCTTTGTAGTTTTATAGCTCCTTACAACTGTTACAACTTCTTATAATTCTTTACAACTTACAAATATGTCTTATTGTGAAAAAGAATAGATACTAATAGCCACCATTGTCGCAGTTGCTTATTCAATATTCAGTCGGATCCTAATTATGGACACAAAACGGGAGGGAAGATACCAACGGCAGACTCATTAACTCCTCGCCTACTTGTTCCCCAATAGACACGAAAACATATACAGAGTCAAAAGCTGAACAGCTTGCCTTCCATAGGAGGTCATTGCTCGCAAGAAGCAAGCAGAGAATCAGTTCACAGTCCCTCTCTCTCATCTGCCCATCCATTTTGATCACAAAATGCTTCCTTCCACATTTGGGTCACCCCTCCTTGCACACTAAAGCAGCAATTCTTCACTATGGTAACACAGAAACTCCAGTATATATAATGGGGCCCTGCTTGTCTCCTACATATCTCGACCATCAAATACGTCAATAAGAAACATCCTCAAAGGGAGAGCTTGAGCGAGAAAGAGAGGAGCGAGGAGATGGCAGACTGGGGGCCGGTGATAATGTCGTTGGTGCTCTTCATCTTCCTGACACCGGGCCTACTGTTTCAGCTGCCGGGAAAGAACAGAGTTGTGGAGTTCGGGAACATGCAGACGAGTGGGATGTCCATATTAGTCCACACTGTCATCTACTTCTGCCTCATCACCATTTTCCTCATTGCCATCGGCGTTCACATCTACACCAAATGAAAACCCCATATTGCACTTCCACTTGCTTGATTTTGTTGATCTGTTTATTAATCTCTGTTTCATTGATGTTCCATTGATCTGCCTTGGCTATTGTTTGAGAGGAAATTCGATCCTCCTCATTAATGCTATGAAAGTATATCTGCCAAATCATAAGTTCTGCTCATTGTTCACTGCTTTGTTCTTGCAGGCACAAATCATACAAACAATTGGCAAATTCCCAGTTTAGCAGCACAAATAAATCTTTGTCAGTTGCTCCAAAGCATGAATTGTAGAATTAAATTCATGAGCAGCAAACAAAAAAGGAAAAAAAACTGCATTTACATGAAAAATCCATAGATCCCCTGTCAAAATAGATACTACAATGTCAAATACAAAGTACCTGAATACCATCCCAAATGATATAAGAACCACTCTGAATGCGGACACAAATTGCGAGAGATTTGCGTTCTATGCATAGTTATCGTTCAGTTGCAGCAAATTCTAATTGGATCCCAGACCTAATTGTTTCACCACAGCAAAATAAGTAGAGGGCAGCAAAACAATTTTGGTAACTAATTTAGTACAATCATCACGAAAACCAGGCATTGAAGAACAAATGATGATGAAAGTAGATAATAATAATGCAGCTTGACTCTTTTCATGTCTCACAGTCAGGAGGCCAAAAACTGATTGCGGAGCAAAGACTACTCAGACATTTGTCACACTATACTTGAATGCAATATAAAACTCGATAGATAGTAGAACAATTAGTTTCAAGATTAAAGCGTGCCCCACAGAAATTAAAGCACAAAATATATTGTGAATGACACGAAATGGGTTAAATATTGAGTTCATATCCTTTTTCAACGCGTATATTATTGAGGAAAAGGAAAATTGAACCTAGAACCAAATATACTTGGACTCTAGTTAGCTGTAACGTAAGATCTTGTTAGCCAACTGAAGTTAATTTATTGGACTGAGAATAACCAATACTAGATAGCTAAGTACGGTGGGACATCCATCTAAATTCAAACAAATTCAATCAGTAACAGTCCCCATTAAATAGGAGACAATTTTGTTCTTGAAAAGTATGTAGGTAGTTTAAATTTGTACAGGACTAATTCAGTTGAAACTATAGCATAATTTTCCTACAGTGCTAGCTAATGAACCAAAAAAAGCAGCCTTGCTTTCCACAGAAAAAGGTCTGTCAAAGCAAGAAATCAAGTTCCATGATCTCCTCCTCTTTACATCAATCCTTGCATTAGTTGCACACGATGATAGTGTTCACCAATCTTTGATCATGGTTAGGGCGTACTAGAGGGGCAAGAGGCCCCATGCGGCCTAAAAGTGACTAGGCCACTGTGCATAGGTATCTATGTATTCTCCCTTTTTTTTGGGGGGGGGGGTTGTTTCGATAGGAATTGCAAGCATCAGCCAATCCAACCGAAACGTTATCAAGCTGTTTTGCCTCAGAAAATTGAAGCTATCATCAGATTTCCGTCTGATGCTAATACGTGCGATTAAATTTTATCACAGGCACAAATTCCTGTAAAGCAAAACCAGTTTGTTAAGAGTAAAAGGCAAAATGGCTTGATAAGTAAGCAAAACATACTAAGGGCACCGAGAGAGCAGGGGTTTGGAATAAAACAATCACACGGGTTTGTCATTCAAGTGTATTGATGCAGTTTTGCCTCAATGACAACTTTAAATCATCATCATAAACTGAGTCTGATGCTAACACGTGCAGTTGAGTTTCATCATAGGAAAATTCCCACAAAATCAATTCTTTCAAGAGCTAACAACCAATAGGCGTTACATATTCACAAAGAACGAAGTTTTTTTTTGGGGGGGGGGGTGCACACATTTAATATGACAGAAGTCACCAATAATGATCTGGGGGAAGGATGTAATCATCCAAACACACTGACTTTGGTGAAGACAACATTTTAGTTGCAACCAAAATTTTGTAGCAACACAGTTTGTCCAAAGAAATGTAAGTTCAGTTATGCACAGAAGAGATGCCCAGTTAGACAAATGATCCTACATCATAGAGTCAGGCGCAAATGGAAACTAGGATATAGACAGTACATTACCAGTCTTAGCATAAAAATAGGCAAAGGTAGAAATATTCTTCGCATAAACATGTGCAAAATTAAAGCAAAGCCAAATGACTAATACCTCAAACTGGGAACTTGTAGACAGTACATTATCAGTCTTAGCATAAAAGTAGGCGAAGGTAGAAATATTCTTCTGCATAAACGTAGGCAAAATTAAAGCAAAGCCAAACGACCAATATCTCAAACTGGGAACTTGTAGATAGTACATTGTCAGTCTTATCATAAAAATAGGCAAAGGTAGAAATATTCTTCGCATAAAAATAGGCAAAATGAAAGCAAAGCCAAACCGCTACTATCTCAAACTGGGAACTGGGTTGGAAAAAATGAAAAACCAGAAAATCAAAGAGAGCAAGACAAATTTCACCCAAAACTTCCACTTCCTGTGTACACTACCATGCTGCCTTCCTCATTTTATCTGGAGCATCCCTCATTGTACACACACATGCGGACACACAATGTCCACTTCACGAACCACTATACACATGGGGTAATAAAGGTTCACCTAAAAGCATCACATTCAGGAAGTTGTAAACTTGTAACTACGCAAGCATCAGAGTGCGTAAAGGTCTCAAACTTTTTAATGCTTCTGAGCAAATCAGTCATTGGTCTGAAATATTGCATAATGTGCTGAAAGAGAATATAAAAACAAAAAGAATTCCCATCTAAATATTTCTAACAACTTACTGACCAAAAAAAGAAAATTAAAAGGTCACACAAAAACCAGCAGACAATGTGAGCATACGAGAACAGGGTAGATTTCATAATGCAACAAATACACGGACCGTGCCTCAGAAAAACAATTGTCTTCAAAGCATGAGACAATGTGACTATGTGATGATACAGGAACAGAATGTATATTTTATAATGTAACAAATACATGGAACGGGCCTCGGAATAACAATTCTGAAAGTTCAGCTAGGCTAGTCAAACCACCCTAGAGTGGGGGTGAATAGGGTGATTAACAAAAATTAAAGCAATTATAAAAATTCAATGCGGAAATAAAAGTGGGACAAAACACGATAATATTTTTACGATGTTGGCCCTTCCAAATAGGGTTATTCACCGCCTAAGACTCTTCTTTCCTTAGGATTTGAACCGCTCCACTTCTTATTCACTTAAGAAGTTACACACTCGAGTCCTCGACTCGACAAAGACTTCCTTGAGCACCTTCAAGGTTAATTACTCAATCGTGAGAACCTCTCTCTCGATCTATCACTCAACTAAGTAACTTAAGTTGAGTCACTCATTAAGTATTGCCCACCTAATACTTAGCTACTCAAGTAAGTCTTCCCCAGCTTACTTGTTACAGGATTCTCTTACAAGAAGTTTTTCTCAAAAGATAAGTACAACTAGTGATCAAACCAATATGCAAGTTCTAGCTCAAAGTACTATCTCAATATATTTTCATGTAAGCTCTCCTTCATTTGCAAGTGTAGCTCAAGCGATTTCTCAATTGCTCCGATCATTATTTATAGCCTTGCAAGTCGTGAGTTCCAATTCTACCAAGATGGAAGTTTCTATCAGATTATCCTAAAATCTGATTTCATGCCTTTGAAATTTATTCTTCAGATTCTGATTTGATTTCCTTTTGTGCTAAACATTCTGATTTGATCTTTCCTTTAAATTAGCCACGCTGCACAGGATATCTTCCTTGCACATGATAGTTAGTGATCTCTTAAAATGTGCAGCAAGATAATTCAAGTATCATTTTTGATATTACCTTTCAATTTAATCTTGTATCTTATTTAGTAGAATCTTGCCAAGATCAAATCAAATAATATTGATGCAAGATAATTCAATCCATAATTGATCTTGTATGATATTCAAATTTGAATTTCAAATTTGAATTGGCTAGATTATATCAATCAAATAATATCTTTAGATATTATATGATACCCACATATTTTTCTATCCATAAACACATATTAGGGTAGATAATTTTATCCAATCAAATCCATTAACATTATTCACTTAGATTGTATAGAAAAATATGCATAGAAACTCAATATTCTACCATATCACTTCCATTAATAATTAATAAGGGAAGACTTAAACTATTCGACTATTAAGCCCATGTATTAATCAGATGTGTAACCAATTTGATGAATTGGACCAATAAAAACGTTACATATGAAACTGATAAATAATATAAATATTTAACAAATGACTATTTCATATATAATTATTATCCACGTTGCTTGTTATCATCAAAATCATTATGTGACTCCTAGAGTCAATAATCTCCCCCTTTTTAATGATGACAAATAATTTATTGCTAAGGTGAAGTAGGATTGGAAAACATACCTTTGTTTATGCGAATACTTACCATCATCTTCTTCTCCCCCTTTGTCATCATTAAAAAGGGACACAAGATATGATGTATTATATTAATAGCATAGCTCCCCCTTAATATGACACTCACAAAAGTTGTCACAGGCTTATACATCAATAAGTGCAATTATAAAGGCTTACATTACAAAATCAATCATATATATGGCTTGTTGATTCAACTTTCTCATGAATAGTATTGATGATCATAGGGGATATAGTATTAATTTTTCAAAACTCTTTATATCTCGCATTTCACAATTAATTCGGAACATATATATATATATATATACTATTAGAAAAAGTTAATCAAGCATTTCTCCTCCTTCCATTATCAATTGAAGCATATATTTTCAATACTTGGGTTGGGGTCATATCATGTATAAGAGTATGAAAAGATTATATACCATAAATATTAGTTGAGAGCATAATTATTCTTCGCCCCTTGAATATTCCTCAAGAGGATAAACATGGGATATTAGATGCCAACCAATTTGAAAAATAAATCTATCAACAAAATCAGTCATATGATACCCAAACTTGTACGTCTCATGTATGTATGAGTTCATTGGAGAGATTAATTAGCGTAAAAGAGTGTTGCATCTCCCCTTAATTTTATCAAAAATAACTAAAATATCAAAACCCTAGTGAGTAAAGTTGATCAAAGTTATGATCAAGATATCATAGTCATACAAAAATAAATAAAATAAAATGCACTTTTTTATGTATAAATAGCAAGCAAACATTATAAGCGTGTCACATGAATCTCGCTCTCTTACTTGAAGATGTGTGATTTTATACGGAATATGATGACTAAAATCAATCTCATATATCAACCCCTAATAACTTTTTTTTTCTTCATGGAGACACATGTATATAAGATTATGAGAGATATGAGCATATATGTATGTTAACCAAGTAAAGCTCAAATATCTTCTACTATAAAATAGTTAATTCAAAGATAATCATGATGTGAAGCGAAACTCGATTGATGCCAAAATTTAATACAAAATAAATCTCACCAATGGTTAAAATCATGAAGATACCAAACTACACAACTAGGGAGATAGTAATATATAAAGATCATACCTTATAGATCAA
The DNA here is from genome assembly GCA_029747015.1 of Carnegiea gigantea. NCBI lineage: Eukaryota > Viridiplantae > Streptophyta > Magnoliopsida > Caryophyllales > Cactaceae > Carnegiea > Carnegiea gigantea. The sequence goes on along the minus strand of JAKOGI010000473.1, from coordinate 109,334 downwards.
TCATTGTCTCCCCTTTGATAAAGGTAACTAATGCAAATCTATGTATAAAAAATCACACATATATATTATGCAGGACAATTTGATGATTAAAAAGAATTTACCAATCTCTATTCTGGACAAGCCGGTTGATCTCAATTGATAATCATTACCGGGGAGAATAGTAGACAGAATAGATAGACATCCAAGGCATAATCAACAGTAACCTCTTTTTAAAAATAAAAATAAAATCATTACTATACATGAGTACTCAGGTGACTCTTGAACATCCACCTTCTATATTAAATTTCAATGTTGCTTTATTTGGATATTAAGTTTTCTTGTTGGTTCTTGCTACTTTTTCTCCCGCCAAAGTTCTTTTTGGATCATCTTATGCGGGCTTGCGGGCTTCCTTTTTTTTTTTTTTTTTTGGCTCATTTGATTGATCCCCTTCAAGGTATTCTTCCCCAAACAGTCCATTACTATAAATTATGATTGAAGTGCATACCTTATTCTTTGCATATAATTAATTCCCATTAGCACATATAATCTTCTTGCCCTTGAAATTAATTAATTATGCAATATCACACACAATGAAATAATATGTATCGCATGTATCAAGACTTGAGTGATATGATCACGAAAGTAATAAATAAAGATACACCATGTATATATTACATCTGAGAGACATGCGTCGAAGTGATTTTTAAACATATGACAATCTCACATAAAAGTCAATAGGTTTCTTCCCCTTGGTACATGTTTTAAATTGAAATCAATATAAAGTGACTAGTATCAATAACATACTATTTAATGACAGTCTTAAAATTCATGACCATAACTTGAGAAATAATATACCTCGGACTAAAAACGAATCGTGAAAATAAGATTTTATGATTAAAGTTGTAAATATTATACTATACCATATAAAACACAATACACAATTTTTGATTTATAAAAATAATATGTATAGTAAGTTAATCCAGCAAGATCTTCCCTTACCGGAATTAAACTTAGCATATCACAGCATTATAAAATATGATATATGATGGAGCTAATATCATATCGAAGCATATTGATTGATGCAATCAAGATCTTACGTAGCATAAAATCAATGTCAATGGCAAATATTTATCATGCATTGCTAGAAGCATATGATAAGATGAATGGTCAACTATGTCAACAATGAATGTCATCCTATATATATTTAATTAAAAAGTATAATAAGTTCATGCAAATGACATGCAACTATCAAATTTTTTGGGCACATAAGTCCATTGAATATGTTACTACATACTTCCCCTATATGAAAATAAAATAGGTTGACATATCGAGCCTAGTTAGCACAAAAGCTTTTAGAAAAACGTAATACCATGAGCTCAAAGATTCTAGCTTAAGTGCTCATTTTTTTTTTTTTGGGTTTTTAATGTATATATTTTATTTATTGTTTGGATGTCAATTATTCCTATAAAACAAACTTAGGCTTTTCTCAAAACACTTTGAAAACTTTGGATCCATATGAGTCATTGCCTAACCTGCATATTAGGTGGTCTTGTACGTTTTGCTACCCAAATTTGCATGACCTTGTGACCATTTATTTTAATTGGACAACAAGTAGAAATATGACCTAATTTACAACAATAATTGCAAGTAATAGAATTACTACTTTCATGATAAGTCGATTTAACAAAGAATTTTTTATAACACTTCTTTTTATTGAAAGGATTGAACCTGATCCCTTCTTTGTTAAATGAAGTTTTTTGTGAACCGAGAATTTTATTTAAATTTTCTTCTCCTTTAGGAAATTTTAAAACAATTTTTTTAAGGTGGGCACACTTGGATTGTAAGTCATTTTTCTCTTTTTGAAGAAGGACGAATTTTTCTTGAACTATATTTAAATCATTTGACAACAAGTCATTTGATTTTTGCAATTCAATATTTTCTTGAGACAAACCAAAGATCCTTTTCTTTAAACTTTTAATTTTAGAACTATATCCCTGTAACTGTTTGAGAAAATAGAGCAATAATTGTATTATCTTATGCTTTGAGCATTTGTTTAAACCATCATATGCCTCATCTGGAACTTCGTACTCTTCTTCTTCTGCTTCTTTACTTATGTTGCCATCATCATCATCATTACTTGAATTTGGATCCCCAACTTGTTCACTTGCCATTAAGCAAAGATGATTGACCTCTTTCTTGCCATTGCAATCATCAAGCATCTTCTCCATTTTTGACAAAATGAGATTTTCTTCATTATTATCTTTGTATAGAAGCAAAAGTTTTTTTCATAATTCATTGGCTGTCTCACAACAACAAACATGGTTAAAAATATCATTATGTAAAGAAAATTGTAAGATATATAAAGTCATCGCATTTTTCTTAATCCTTTCTTTCTCATCTTAATTCAACTTTTCTTTTGGCTTGATAATGCTGGAACCATCATTTTTGATCTATGTGGGGATAAAAGGACCATCTGTAATAATGTCCCAAAGATCAAAGTCAATTAATTCGATATAAGACTTTATCCTGCACTTCCAAAGAGAAAAATCAGTACCATTAAAAATAGGAGGAAAATTAATAAAGGCACTTGATAGACTAGCCATAGGATCTAGCTATAGACGGTTAAGTCTCAAAATTATAGCACCTGCTTTGATACTAATTGAAAGTTCAGTTAGACTAGTCAAATCACCCTAAGGGGGGGTGAATAGGATGATTAACAAAAATTAAAGCAATTATAAAAATTCAATGCGGAAATAAAAGTGGAACAAAACACGATGATATTTTTACGATGTTGGCCCTTCCAAAGAGGGTTATTCACCGCCTAAGGCTCTTCTTTCCTCAAGATTTGAATCGCTCTACTTCTTATTCACTTAAGAAGTTACACACTCAAGTCCCTCGACTCGACAAAGACTTCCTTGAACACCTTCAAGGTTAATTACTCAATTGTGAGAACCTCTCTCTCGATTTATCACTCAACCAAGTAACTTAAGTTGAGTCACTCACTAAGTATTGTCCACCCAATACTTAGCTACTCAAGTAAGTCTTCTCCAACTTGTTACAGGATCCTCTTACAAGAAGTTTTTCTCAAAAGATAAGTACAAGTAGTGATCAAAACAATGTGCAAGTTCTAGCTCAAAGTACTATCTCAATATATTTTGATGTAAGCTCTCCTTCATTTGCAAGTGTAGCTCAAGTGATTTCTCAATTGCTCCAATCATTATTTATAGCCTTGCAAGTCATGAGTTCCAATTCTGCCACGATGGAAGTTTCTGCCAGAATATCCTGAAATCTGATTTCAGGCCCTTGAAATATATTCTTCAGATTCTGATTTGATTTCCTTTTGTGCTAAACATTCTGATTTGATCTTCCCTTTAAATCAGCCACGCTGCACAGGATATCTTTTTTGCACATGATAGTTAGTGATGTCTTAAAATGTGCAGCAAGATAATTCAAGTATCATTTTTGATATTACTTTGCAATTTAAGTTTGTATCTTATTTAGTAGAATCTTGCCAAGATCAAATCAAATAATATTGATGCAAGATAAATCAATCCATAATTGATCTTGTATGATATTCAAATTTGAATTTCAAATTTGAATTGGCTAGATTATATCAATCAAATAATATCTTTAGATATTATATGATACCCACATATTTTTCTATCCATAAACACATATTAGGGTAGATAATTTTATCCAATCAAATCCATTAATATTTATTCACTTAGGTTGTATAGAAAAATATCCATAGAAACTCAATATTCTACCATATCACTTCCATTAATAATTAATAAGGGCTTTCGTCCAAGACTTAAACTATTCAACTACTAAGCCCATGTATTAATCAGATGTGTAACCAATTTGATGAATTGGACTAATAAAAACATTACATATGAAATGATAAATAATATAAATATTCAACAAATGACTATTTCATATATAATTATTATCCACATTGTTTGTTATCATCAAAATCATTATGTGACTCTGAGAGTCAATAAATTGTTTTCAAAGCATGAGACAATGAGACAATATGACTATATGGGGATACATAAACAGGATATATATTTTATAATGCAACAAATACATGGAACGAACCTCAGAAAAACAATTGTTTTCAAAGCATGAGACAATGACACTATGTCACTATGTGAGGATACAGGAACAAGATATATATTTTATAATGCACCAAATACATTGAACAAGCCCAGGGAAACAATTCTTTTCAAAGCATGAGACAATGAGACAATGTAACTATGTGAGCATATAGGAACATGAATGCATGATATATTTTATAATGCAAAAAATACATGGAGGGCGCCTCCGAAAAACAATTGTTTTCAAAGCGAACAAGCTCAATGTAATTCTAGAGCCTTTAAAACAATCACAATAGGCGCCCTAAAGAGAATCTAATTTAAGCGACAAACCAAGTCTAGCATTGACCCACACCCAAAAAAATAAAAATGGGCGACAAGAAGGAGGAGGTGCTACTAAAAGGGTTTGAAGAGCTAAAAATCAATGACGAGACTCGATGAGCATAAGCAATTATGATTCTCTAAATCAAAATTCGCATAATCAGCCACAGAATGGCGATGCTAAAGAGAAAAGGCAGTCTTGACACAAGTTATAGCAAAACTTAAAGATCATACAGAAATCAAACAAATCCAAAATCCTAAATTCAAATCCAAATCCAATACTAAAAATCCCCGAATCAAGTAGGGTGTGGAAGTCTGATATAGCAGCCTTGCCCCTAAATTGCAAAATTAGGGAGAGACTGACTCCAATAGTATGATATATTAAATGATTTGTACTCAAAAACTTTAAAAATTGAAAGTTGCTAATGAAGGTTAGTTTAGGATTACCTGGCTGCAGAAATATCCGAACCTTTACGCCTACTAGATGTCTGCCCACGAACAGGCTCGAGAGTGGCTATTAGAGTCACTGGATGTGTCATGCTACCAAACCCAAACCCACTTCGATGGCCAGGCTGAGTGAGAAATAAAACGGAGAGATTATTTGAGAGGTAATGGCTTTTCTGATGTGTTACTCCTTGGATGATTCAACCCATGAATCACCCACCCTTTTGTAGTGGCACATAACCACAGAATGTAATCTTGCAAATTAATATATCATCAAGGCTGATTAATGCATAGTCAAACCTCTATTGTAACAGCCAAATTAACCTATGATTATGGACATTAAGTTTGTGACCGTTATCGGTCAACAGCTCCCCCTCGGTCACAAAGACCAAGAATCCATATATCTCTCTGTCAACTGACTTCCTCACGCTTCATACTGGGAATGAAGTGTGCGACCAAAAATAAAACATTAGTGCTATATCAAGTCACCATCTAACTGACTCTCACGAAACATCAATACCCTGAATCATTCATATACATCACCAATGGCATACACTGTCCCTTTATGCCTGATATTTTAATTGATTATATACTATATGTAATCGCCCGGGCTTGATATGGTGATGGAGAAATGATTCTTCCGTAGACACTTAAAATAATCCATCTTGGCCCTTGGATAACACGTTAAGGTAGCAACATCAAATTCAAATTCATATTATAACTCTAAGTCAAGGAGTATCACTAATGAGGGTCACACAATGATAAGGAAAGAGAACTCACTTATCACTCATCAGATAGGTCGACTTTCAACACTCACAGTATGATAGTGTGCTATGGCATAGCTCCCCTTAAACTGGGCATGTCACTCTTCTATGTCATGCGAATTAAATGCTTGGCTTTTACCTAAGAAACCAACATGAGCTACTAGATCAACATACCCAATGTTAATCTCAGTACTCAAGATTCGGCTATAAGGCTTCGATGTGAAAACTTATTTCATATTTGACTCTCCCTGAGTCTCATCTTAGACTTACTAAGGTAACTATATTTTCCATTCATACACTCTCAGTATGAATAATCAATATTATAGACCTGGTGCCAATATGGTTTAGTCTTATCCTATCCGCTATTCAAGTGTTAGGGCGATTGCCTGTGTGACTAGGCCAATCAGAAGCCTGGTGACGTAACAATGCGCCTTATAACATACTTGTATATTTATGAACATTTGAAAAAGAAATATCATTCTTTATTTCATAAATATTTAATGCAATGCAAGTAATAACATGTCCATCATACATTTAGATACATCCAAAAACTAAGTCCTACATAGACCTAAGCTCATCACATGAGCTTTAAAAGCGTCTCTCGAAATAAGCTTAGTCAAAGGATCTGCTATCATCCTACTTATAAATGCATACTTAATGGCAATTTCTTTCTCTTTTATGGCGTTTCACACAAAATGATAACGCCTCTTAATGTGCTTAGTCTTCCTGTTGAACTTTGGATCTCTTGCAAATTGGATAGCAGCAGCATTGTCACATAATATTTCTATAGGATCATTAACCCCGGGAGTGAGATCAAGATCTTATAGAAAACTCCTTAGCCATATTGCCTCTTGAGTAGCAAGACAACAAGCAACATACTCTGCTTCCATAGTTTAAAGTGCTTGCAGTCTTATTTCTTACTGCACCAAGATATTGCTCCCCCATCTAGGGTGAACACAGATCTTGAGGTAGATCTAGATTCATGTAGATCACCACCCCCATCAGCATTTGTATATCCTCTCAGCTTTAGAGCTCGACCTTGGTAGCAAAGGACCAGGTCACTCGTACCACGTAGGTAATGAAAGCTCCTTTTGATGGCTTGTAAGTGTGCAGGCCCTGGGTTGCTTTGGTAACGACTTACCAAACCAACCGCAAAGTAAATGTCTTGCCGTGTACACAACACGGCATATATTAGACTTCCTATTGCACTAGCATAAGGAATATTATTCATCCTCTCCTTCTCTTTGTCTATCTTAAGACACTGGTAAAGACTTAAGGTTAAACCCTTTTCAACTGGAGTGTCCACGGGTTTAAAGTAATGCATTCGAAAACGTTCTAAAATTTTGTTAATGTATATCTCTTGGCTTAATCCAAGAAGCCTTTTAGGACGATTTTGAGTTATCTCTATGTCTAGGACATACCTAGCCGCACCCATGTCCTTCATCTCGAAGACAGAGGACAACCACTGTTTAGTAGTTTGGATAATCTCTATATTGTTTCCAGCCAGTAGTATGTCATCAACATACAAAGTAAGGAACATAATCCCCTTTGTAGTTTTCTTGACATACACACAGTGATCTTCAGAAACCATGTTTAAGCCAAAAGAAATAATGGCTTCATGGAATCTGAAGTACCATACTCTGGAAGACTGCTTGAGATTATAAATGGATCTTTTAAGGCGACAAACTTTGTCCTCTTGACCTTTCAATACGAAATCAATAGGCTAATCCATGCAAATCTCTTCTTTAAGGTTTCCATTAAGGAAAGCAATCTTTACGTTCATTCAGAACTAAATCCAAAGGAGCAACCAAGGCTAGATGAAGGCGAATAGAGGCAGTTCTCACGACAGGAGAAAAAATCTCTTCATAGTCTACCCCTTCTATTTGGGTAAACCCCTTCGCCACTAAACAGGCCTTAAACTTGTCGATTGATCCATCTGCCCGATGTTTTATCTTGAAAATCCACTTGTTTCCAATTGATTTATGTCCGGGAGGAAGATCAACAAGTTCCCAAATCTTGTTTCTCGTCATAGATTCTATTTCATCCCTCATGGCTTCATCCACTCTTTATGGTTTGGTGAATCGATAGCCTCTTGAAAAGAGGTAGGCTCTTCTATTTCTAAAGAAGTGCACAGGAATATCTTCTCTCCGATTTGAAAATATCGTCGAGGTATTCTTCCACGCTCACTCCTCCGAAGCACAGGACCTGTGCTGGTTTGACCCTTTGAGGTATTCCTCCCCCTATCTAACCTCGGGTTCATGTACTGGAGAAGGAGGACGAACCTCATTCTCAGGTTGATTCTCTTAGGCAACCAACAACTCATCATCTCTTCCAAACAACGAAAGAGTACTATCCTCGGTGACACGGTGAATGTTTAAATCCTCCCCCTCACCGAGGGACAGTCGATCATTTGGCGGTAACTCATGCAACATCATATCCTGTTTGATTTTACCAATGCTTGGGAACTCATCCTCAAGGAACTCAACATTACATGAATCCACTTCTATCATACCACCATTAGGATGTTCACCATACATAACATATCCCTTAGAATGTTCAGGATATCGAATGAACACGATTTTAGTGGCCCTTGGACTAAGCTTCCCATATTTGTGAGTTAGGTTATGTACATAACCAACCGAACCCCATGGGCATAAATGTTTAAAGGTGGGCTTTCTACCATACCATAACTCATATGAGGTAGCGGATATACTCTTACTAGGCACACGGTTAAGGATGTAAGCCACCGTAAGTAGCGCATTCCCCCAAAAACTAATTGGGAGATTGGCGTGTGCCATCATTGACCTGATCATGTCAAGCAATGTTCGATTCCTACGCTCTGCCAAACCATTTTGTTGTGGAGTGCCAGGAATCGTGAGTTATCTTTGCATACCCTTTCCTTACAAAATTCTTTGAACATATGTGAGAGGTATTCACGACAATGATCAGTTCGAAGAGTCTTAACTTTACGATCTAATTGGGTCTCAACCTCAGCTACAAAATATTTGAACACATCAAGTACTTCATAGCGATGTGATAATAGGTACACATACCCATATCTTGAATAATCATCTATGAAGGTGAAAAAACAGAAAGCCCCATAACGTGCTTTCACATTCATAGGTCCATAAATATCAGAGTGGACAAGCTCTAAAGGGCTTGACGCCCTTGAAGTCTTACCAAAAGGCTTCGCGGTCGCCTTGGCAGCTGGACACGACTCACATCTAGGTAACTTAACCATAGTGAGTGGGTCTAAAAGGCCTTCTTGAGCTAGTCTGCTCACTGTATCTTGGCCAATATGACCAAGCTTAGCATGCCATTCAATAGATTTAGAATCAGAGTCAAAACTTGAGACAAAAACAGAAAGAGAATTATTATAACAATTATCCAAATCTAATACAAGGAAATAGTTCTTTAAAGTTGCATGGCCAAACACATTGCCACCATGCATAATGTTTAAACCATCTAGACAAGAACTAAAACCAAAATCTGATTTCATTAAAGAAACTAAAGACAAAAGACAAACTCGCACCCCAGGAAAGGGCATCAAAAAGAAGCAGCTTATTTCCTCCTTGCAATATGAGCTGGTACATTCCAACACCTAGAACGTCTTCATCACTGCCGTTACCCAGCACGATAGTTTGTGAACCCACCGGATACCGGTGAAAATCCACAAACCCAGCTCTATCCCGAACTATGTGCTTGCTTGCTCCCATATCTACTATCCAATTAGGAAGAGAATTAGCAACTAATGCATGGGAGCATACATATAACTCAGGATAACAAGGGGAAGAAAGTACCTTCTTCAGCTCAGGACAATCCCGAGCATAGTGACCTTTCTTTCCACAATTATAGTACTTCACACGTGCTATATTGATCCCTCCATTGGCTTTGGCCTTCTGTTTCTTGGCAATTCCGACCTTCGGCCTACCATTATGAGGGGGCGAGGTATCGACCTCAGTTATTCTTGCTACCTTTGGGCCTATTTCCCTTGGCAATAAAAGCCACACGAGAAGTGCCTAACATTTTAAGGCGTTCTTCTTCCATTTGAATGTGGCTTTGGACCTCAGCAAAGGTCTTGATATGTTTAGAATGTGTCAAGATAGTCTTGACATGATTCTAATGCTGAGAGTCCATAGGGAGAGCCCGAATCACATTCAGGACTTGTTCCCCCTCAGAAATTTCCTTACCAGCAGCCTTGAGATCACGAATTATGCCACTCATAATTCGTAAATGCTCAGTCATGGTACGACTGAAATCCATTTGGTACTGAATCCACTTGAGTTGCAAGGTACGAAGCCTTGTCTCAGATGTTTGAGCAAAACGAATTTTGAGTTGGTCCCACATGTCCTTAGCTGTGGGACAAAGCTTAAATTCTCCAATAAGGTCATCAAGCATGAAATACAACATAGTAAATTATGCCCTTCGATCCTTATTGGACCAGTCTTGGTAGGCCTATAAGCTTTCTTGGTACTGCACAGAAGAAGTATCAATGGGCTTGCCATCCTTATCCGTGTCAAATGGCGAAAACTCGGCTACAGTCAAATGTTCGAGTAGGTCCCTCTCATTTAGAAGATACTGAATCTTCCGTTTCTACATGTCATAGTTAGACCCGTCTAACTTTTGACTAGTGGAAAGCTCATTAATCATTGCGCTGTTCACTGCCATATCTACAAGTTCATATTAAAAGATGGATATAAGGCATATGTTTTCTCAAGTAATTAAATTATTAAAGTTTCATCGTTCATGTCATATGATCGAAAATTTCGCCAAGCTCATAAACATCTCATATAATCATGAACTAGAAAATTTAAATAACTTAATTACAACAACATTTCCATAAAAATATTCGTATGGACCATAATATGTTAAACAAATTAACATTTAGACAAATATGACATAGATATTTTATTGCATTGTATGTAAAACTAATTTACATGACGATTATTTCTTCAACTCATATGTATGTAAAACCAATTCATATAGTCTTACTAACTCATATAATAACATCTAAAGATTAAACATATTAATGTATTCGAAATCAAAACTTATTCGAGAAATTTAGTTCAAGAATGCATCATTCAACATAATAACATATAAAACGAATTTATATACTATTGATATGTGATAATAAGCATTTACACATTAAACATATTAATGTTATAATAATGCATTCAAAAATCAAAACCAACTAATCACAGCACCAGATTAGAACTTTTTTAATGCCCAAAGTATATAACATTATCAGAAATGGCCTTCAAAAAAACGAGGCCCGTGACCCTCATATAACCCTAAAACACCCCCCTTTATTTTGGCTTCTTCATTTTCTGGGGTCTTCCTCTTACTCTCACTAAACCACAAGCCTCGTTAATTCTTGAAGCTTCTGGGCTTGAGCAATGGTTTCGGTTTTCAAAAAACATCATATGCCTCCATGATTCTCCCTTTCTGATCTTCAAAGGCTCTTTCTTTTCCTCGATCTCCTTCTTAACCGATCCTCCTCGATTTCGGTCTCTCACCGAGACCTTATTTCTTGGTTTCTCTGTCCCAGAACCGAGTCTATCGCCCCTTTAACCGCCACTTTTCGGTGCCTTGGCAGCCATGGCTACTTTCGACCACCGTAAAACAACCCCAAATGATGAATCCACCATCTTTTGCTGCACAAAGTTGCCCCACGGGCTTGATCTACCATCCTCCAAGCAAAAAATCCACTACCACCATGTAGATCGGCCAACGACGAGTCGCCTGGTAGTGTCCACGTGCTCAACGCGCCACCTAGGCAGCGGTGCGTGCATGTCATGCGCCACCCTGTTGGGCGGTTTTGGTGTTGTTTTCGACCAGAGGGTGCAGATTGCTGAGTTTCCAGGCGAATCGGAGGAAGAAAACAACCAACCTCGCTTTCGTCGGCGGCACGTGACTCACATACGCCACCCCTCCGGTGCGGATCTGATGGGCTCAGGTAAGTCTATCCTCCTTTTTTTGGATTGGTTGGGATGGAGGGAGGTCTCTGCGAAGTGTCGAGGTTGGTTTTTAGTTTCAGATCTTGAGAGATGAGGTTTGGGGTCACGGGTCTGGGTAGATAACTGAAAAAGCGCAATGTAATTTCAAATTATCATGAATCTAGGCAAGAATTGTTTTTTTTTTTTGATACGCTATTTCACACAGAAATTCTTGAGTCTGGATCACAATATGAGACATTTGATCCAAGCAGAATGTAATATGAAATATGTCAGATTGTCATGAATATCATAAGAACAGAAACTACTAGATCCTTTTTATCCATTTCGCAAAGAAACATGTGATCTGGTAGTTTAATCAATTCAAACGCATGTTGGCAAATTATAATTCATTACTTTTTAGCATAATTACTGGGTATTGCATATTAGCATATAGTCCAGATTCATGTTATGATTTCATATCTCATCACTATAATCATATATTCAAGGCAAGAATCTGAAGAAGCAGGCTCTGATACCACTGAAGGTTAGTTTAGGATTACCTGGATGCGGAAATACCCGGACCTTTGTGCCTGCTACATGTCTGCCCACGAACAGGTTCAAGAGTGGCTACTAGAGTCACTGGATGTGTCACGCTACCAAACCCAAACCTACTTTGATGGCCAGGCTGAGTAAGGAATAAAATAGAGAGATTATTTGAGAGTTAATTGCTTTTCTGATGTGTTATTACTTGGATGATTCAACCCATGAATCACCCACCCTTTTATAGTGGCACATAGGCACAGAATGTAATCTTGCAAATTAATATATCATCAAGGCTGATTAATGCATTATCAAACCTCTATTGTAATAGCCAAATTAACCCATGATTATGGACATTAAGTTTATGACCGTTACTGGTCAACAGCTAAGAACATGAAAAAGGAGATAATTTGTGCAAAGTAGGCTAAAATGGCCAACTTAGCAAACTTAATTAGTATGAAAAAAAAGCAAGTGTAAATGTCAACGCACACAACAGTAAGAATGAGGCAGGAAGAGATTATGGAGATAAGCGGAAAACTGAAGGAGAAATCTAAGCAGAAAGTATTACGAAATACATTCAGATAATATTGTCATATATTCAGATAATATTGTATATTATGATATTCTGTTATAATTCCTTCTTATTTTGTCTCCTTATTTTATGAGATAGGTTGTAATTAGGGATGTATATATTGATCTTGCATCATCAATAAGAAGGCAAGGTAGTCAGAGGCATTAGAAGAGCCTCACGTTTGTTCTAGTCCATCTCTCTTTCTCATAGATCTCTTCATGGTATCATAGCAATACCGTTAGACATTCATCCACCATAATCACACTCCTCTAACAATGATGACTGAAGATGGAGACAAGAAAGCCTTCATGATCGAGCCATACTCTCCATATTACCTTCATCCTGCTAAAGGACCTAGGGCCCTAATTACAGCAGTGGTGTTTGACGGGAAAAATTACAATATGTGGGAAAAGGCAGTGAGGACTGCCTTGAAAGCAAAAAACAAACTCAGGTTTATCGACGGGAGCCTAACCAAACTCGAACTCAAAGAAGGAGAAGGATTTTCAGAATACCATGTTTGGGACATGGTAAACTCGATGATATGCTTATAGATATTGAATGTCATCGCGCTTGGGCTACGACTGAGTGTGGCCTATGTAGAGACAGCTGAAGCTATGTGGCAAGACCTTCAAAAGCGGTATGGGGTGGCTAATGCTCCGAGAATCTATCAATTGAAGGCGGGAATTACCGATTGCAAACAAGGTGGATTAGATGTGGTGCAATTCTACTCTAAGTTAATGAGTTTGTGGAGTGAGCTCAACAACCACATCAAAATCCCCTACTGTATGTGCAAAGGATGCACTTGTGGAGTAGCGGCAAAGATTGTCAGAATGTTTGATGAAGAAAAAGCGTATCAGTTTCGGACGGGATTAAGTGACGAGATGTATGGGCAAATCCGCATTCAAATTCTTACTCAAGACTCCCTTCCTCAGCTCGAGAAAATGCTTAACATGGTAGTCCAGGAGGAGCAGCACAAAAACCTGATGACAAACTGAGATGACAAAGCACAAATAGTTGCAGCTTTTGTGATTACCCATGGAGAAAAAGCTTAGCATTCAATTGAGAAAGGTATGCACAAGGGGATCTCTTGGTGGCTGAATTGGTGGAAACCGAGGTAGGGTAGGAAGCTGTGAAATAGCGTACTCAGTAGGCCACTCTGTTTCGGGGCAGCAAACGCAAGGTACTGGTCATAAAGAGCAGAGCAATATGCAGAGCAACAATGCCTTCAGTGGGCCTACAAATGATCAAGTGTAGAGGCTCCTTAGCTTGATAGAGCCTTCAAAGCCAGGTTATGAAAGATTAACAGGTAAATCTCTTTGGATTATTGACTCGGGGGCATCTCATCACATGATAGGAAGCTTGCAAAACCTTGAACGTAAGAATCCTGTACCACCCATTCCCGTAAATTTGCCAAATGGAGCGAGTGCGGTGGCCAAACCTTGAAGGGAATACGACTTTGAGTCCAAAAATTAGTTTGGATAAAGTCCTTTACATCCCAAATTTCTCTTGCAATTTAATCTTTATGGCCCAATTAATTAGAGAAGTGAAATGTCTTATGATTTTTGATTAAGACTTGTGTGTGATATAGGACCGCACCTCGAAGAGCTTGATTGGAGTGGGTAGATTGCGGGAAGGGGTTTACTACTTTAACAAGTTCTCATCTGAAAGGGTTCAAGTCAACGCGGTAGGTTCTCACAACTTATGGCATGGACGTTTAGGGCACCCTTCGAATCAAGTTTTTTCTATGCTTTCCAAAGATTTTAATATTAGTGATAGGATTGAAAATAAAGTTAATGGGCCTTGTGAAATTTATTTTCGTGCCAAATAGACACGTGCTTAATTTGTTGCTAGTGAAAGTCATGCTAAAGATTTATTTGACCTCATTCATTTGGGATATTTGGAGTGCATATAGGGTACATTCTCTTTGTGGTGCTCACTATTTTTCTACGATTGTTGATGATACTAGTCATGCTGTTTGGGTTTATTTAATGAAGGTCAAAGGGGAAGCTTCGGTTTTGTTTGTAAGATTTTGTCATTATGGTTAAAACACAATTTGGTAAGGATATAAAAATGATTAGAAGTGATAATGGACAAGAATTTTTATCTACGCCTATGCAACAATTCTATAAGCAAAGAGGGATTTTACATCAAACAAGTTGCATAGACACTAGTCAATAAAATGAGAGGGTTGAGAGAAAACATAGACACATTTTAAATATTGCTAGAGCCCTACGCTTCCAAGCACACCTACCACTTGAATTTTGGGGAGAATGTTCCCTCATCGCAGCATACTTGATTAATAAAACCCCAAGTAAGATTTTAAATGGCAAAACTCCTTATGAGGTCATTTTCAATATCAAGCCTTCATATGACAAGATTAAAATGTTTGGGTCTCTTTGTGAGTCAAGGACTAATGATAAGTTTGCTCCTCATAGTGGAAAATGTATTTTTGTGGGATATCCTTACGGTAAGAAAGGGTGGAAAGTTTATGACTTGGAAACCATTGAAATTTTTATTAGTGGAGATGTGGTTTTTCATAAGACGATATTTCCTTTTTCCAAGCATAGCATTGGCCAGTAAGAAGAACAACGATTACTTGGAAATAATAGTGCCATCATAGATGACATTTGCTTGAATGATTGGGGTTTTCATATGGAAGATAATTATGTGCTTGGGTCCATTGGCTCCGCTGGAAGAGAGGAGTTCACAGTAACAAAAATAAATGATGAAGGGTCTGACCCTGGGTCACAGTATGTCGCTGGGTTGTAAGAGAATGCTGACCCGTCTGTCCATGTGGAGGTAGCAGAGTCAGGGCCGAAAATAACTTCTGGGCCGTTCGTGTCTGGTGAAGCCGAGGACTTGTCCTCTCAGTTTGGGCCACTTGATTCTGTTGGACCAGGTGTGTTAACGGATAGGGGGAGAGTTGAGGCCCCCGTTGCACAAGAAATTATTAATAATCACATTTGTCCTGCTAGAGAATGGCGAACTCCTTCACAGTTGGACGATTATTTTTGTTGTAATGCACAACTGGTAGACCCCCTTCTTGCTTCTTCACCACAAAAAGGCTTTTCAGGTAATCGCTATCCACTAGTCAATTATATCACATGCAACAATTTTTATACTAGCCATAGAGCTTTTCTTGCTGCCATTACAAAGATTGTTGAGCCCAGGTATTATCACAAAGCTGTCAAGGATCCTCGTTGGCGACAGGTCATGGCTGAAGAAATCAAAGCCTTGGAAGAAAATAGGACCTGGACCATTGTAAAACTGCCACCTAGGAAGAAGCCAATAAATTGCAAGTAGGTTTATAAAGTGAAATACAAATCTGATGGGACAATTAAAAGATTCAAAGCCCATCTCGTGGTCAAAGGTGACCATCAACTTGAAGGGTTTGACTTCAATGAGATCTTTGCTCCTATAGCTAAAATGTCTAGTGTGCGAACTTGCTTAGCAGTTGCCGTTGCATAAGGATGGGAGCTTCACCATATGGGCGTCAACAATGCGTTTCTGCATGGTGATTTAGGAGAAGAAGTTTATATGCGTCTGCCGCCTGGCTTCACCTCCAGTTCTTCTACTAAGGTTTGCAAACTGCATAAATCTATTTATGGATTACGCCAATCACCTCGGCAGTGGTTTGCTAAGCCCTCCACTACACTTATTGCTTATGGATTTGTGAGGTCATATGCTGACTATTCCTTATTTACATATCACAAGGGTAACATGTTTTTAGGTCTTCTGGTTTTGGTTGATGATATTATCCTTACTGGCAATAATTCCCAAGCATGTGCAGAGTTCCAAATTTACTTGAATAGTTATTTTCGAATAAAAGATCTCGGGCTGCTTAAATATTTTCTTGGTATTGAAGTATCTCGGACCCACGTGGACTTTCCTTTGTCAACATAAATATGCTCTTGAAATAGTGGAAGAAAGTGGTCTTTTGGGAAGTAAGCCAATAGATTTTCCTATGGAGGAGAACTATAAGCTTGCATATGCTTGAGGGAAAGTGTTGGATGATCCTAGTCGATATAGACACTTAGTGGGATGTCTTATCTACCTTACAATTACCAGGTTAGAGTTGTGCTATGCGGTTCATATATTATCACAGTTTATGAAAGAGCCCAAGGAGAAGCATATGGATGTTGCTCATCGAGTTCTATGGTATCTCAAGGGAATACCGGGTTGTGGAATTCTACTGCGTGCCGATTGCGATCTCTAAGTTTGTGCATATTGTGATGCAGATTGAGGAGCCTGCCCTTAAACGAGACGATCCCTTACTAGGTATCTTATAACACTAGGTGGATCACTGGTTTCTTGTAAAACAAAGAAGCCAACAACGATTTCTCGTTCTTCGACTAAAGCTGGGTACCGATCTATGGCAGCAACCACGAGTGAGTTGATTTGGTTGAAGGCATTACTAGCTTCTCTTAGGGTGTTTCATCATTCTGCTATGCACCTATTTTATGATAGTCAGACTGCACTCCACATTGCTAAGAATCTGGTCTTTCATGAACGTACCAAACATATTGAGCTTGATTGTCATTTTGTACAGGAAAAGTTTGAGGTTGGTGACCTTGCTTTTTCATACCTTACATCCAAACAACAACCAGTGCATATTTTTATCAAGGCTCTCGAGAAGAAGCAATTATGCTTTTACGGGGCAAGTTGGGCATGATTGATTCTCATGCTCCACCTTGATGGGGAGTATTGCGAAATACATTTAGATAATATTGTGATACATTTAGATAATATTGTATATTGTGATATTTAATTCCTTCCTATTTTGTCTCCTTATTTTATGGGATAGCTTCTAATTAGGGATATATATATTGATCTTACATCATCAATAAGAAGGCAGGGCAGTCAGAGGCATTAGAGAAGCCTCACGTTTGTTCCAGTCCATTTCTCTTTCTCATAGATCTCTTCAGAAAGCAACACAAAAATATAATCAAACAAAGTATTTTTGAGAAGAATGTGGTTGGCTTTGGTGCTTTAACACAAGGGAAGGGGGGTTTATGTATACTTCAGAGACTCACAGAGGGAATAGAAGTGTGTCGAAGAAAGGTCTCTGCCGAATGAGCGGCGACTCATCAGAGAAGCTGTTTGATCGTTGCCAATTAATCCTTGACACGTGGTGGTGATTTCCTGCGTTAAGCTGCGTGTGTTTTTTTTTTCCCCTAGAATGGTTGTGTTTTTTTTTTCTTCTTTTTTTTTTGAGATGAGGATCTGATTCCGTTGGATCCCAAGGATAAAGTATTCCAAGGAGGCTAGAAAAGGGGGTAGATGATGAGGATTGAGTTATGCGAGCCATCAAAACCCGAATGCAGGAGCTGGTTTAGTCATCTTTGAAATTACAAACAACGAATGATGAATTGCAGGTCAAGATTTAAATCGTAGTCTCCTCATAAGAGGTGACCTTAGTATCATTTTATAACTTACTACCTTAAAAGGAAATAAGACAAGTTATTAGTGAGGGTAATTTTATAATTTTAAGGGTATGTTAATCATTTTAAGTTAGCACTTGCTCTGTTAATGAATAATTAAATGAGGAGCATTTAAGTAATTTTGTACATCAAAGATCTATCCCATAACATGAGTTACTATTATAAGCATTAGTAAAATGGGGGTAATATAGTAAATTTACTTTATTGCTCATACTTTTCAAGGGGCAATTTTGACTTTACAATGCAAGCCCTCCTTTTATGACCTTTTCTGAAAAATGAATAAGATATAATTAAACACTCTAAAAAAATATATTTATTAAACTAAACAAATATAGATGTTTTTAAGGGTGTGAATTTTGGATTGAAGTGAGAGATAGCACCTAGAAGAAGAGGAATTTTTTTATTAATTGATTATTTTTAACAATTAGGGGTGGTTGCAGTTTTTAAAAAATAAATGTCATTTTGTGTCTGAGGAGGCGAAGTAACTTAATATTCCTTCTCCCTATGTACCTCTTTCTTCCTTTCTTTGTTTTTTCTTCTTTAAATAAATAGGTTAATTTTTTCTGGATTAAATTATATGCATTTTGTGAGGATTGTTAAGCTCTCCTTATTTTGGAGAGAGTATAGATTTAATTTAAGTTGAATGAATCTAAAGCATGCAAACAAACTACTTTTGACATATTATCCTTTTCATCTTACTTGTAATAGGACATGCTGAGATTGAAATTGTTCTACCTACTCAATAGTTATAGCCCATTCTTTGTAGTTCAAGATTTTTTATTGTTCCTATTAGACTTTTTTGTTCCATTATCCACCCAAAGTTATTAACTCACCCTCAACTAATCTCCCATCTGAATTCACTTGAACGTCTTTATCAATTTCTTTGTTTTAACTTCTACTACTCTCATTTGCATCACACTCTCACTATTCTAATGATTACAACCGCTACTACTACTACTACGAATACTCTCTGTGCAGATTCCGTTTTTATGGGCTTGAAAAAATTCTGATGTAGGTGATCTTACCTCTTCAAACATCTCTACCCTTAAAGAGGTCGATTATACGAGATCCACACAAATTTATAATTATAATTTAACTATCATTTGGATAGACATAAGATCACAAAAGAAATACTCTTTTATCAAAAAAGGATGAATAAAAGAAATACTTAAAACACCATAAAAAAATTATATGAGAGATATACCATACCATAAGCACTATTCTAACAATTCTTAACTTAATAATTTAAACTTAAAAACTAAATTTAATTAATAAGTTACCTATTTTTGAATAATCATAACATTTAATAAATAATTTCATGCCGCTACCCACAAGTTTTCCTATTAGTTTATTCATCCCAACTTATACGCACGCAACGCACGCAAATTCTCACCCTGGTAAAAATAGTTTTGTCAGTTTGTGTTTTAGTTGCCTTTGATTTTTATACCAAAAAGTATATATTCTCCCCCTTGCACCCCATTCTCAACTCATTTCTTTTCGTTTTAGAGACAATGCTCTTTTCTAATTTTTAACATATAATCATTAATATCTCACAATCTATTCTTAATCGTGTTAAATGTCTCTAACAAAATAATTACTATTTTCCCTTTTTTAACTTTTAATAATAAAATTCACACGTACGTATATCATCAATGCTCTTTTCTTTTTTCCTTGTTATATGTTTATAAATATTTTTTTGATGCACACAAACCATATACGTATTAGACTTTTTAAATTGTTATTTTCTTATTATAATTTTTTTACTTAAATTTTGTATTCATATAATTGGATTTAAATCTTGTAGCCACATAATAAGGATTTGAGCTAAGTTAATATGCACCTTACTATGTGCATCTATCTTATTCTATATCTATCCATTTTGCCCCTCAATTAAGAGCTCACCTTAGGTAAAAAGTCATCTCTTTGTATTAGGGAGGCATAACTGCAAATGCAACAAAAAGAGTTTATTTCTAAAACTATCATGTGTGAGACCATGTCTCATCTAAAGAATTAAATTTTTTGAATTTAAAAAAATAATGAGATTATTTAAAGATTTTTGTTGTTCGCATGATGTTATATTATCTTTTCCTATCTAATTATCTAATCTTCTATACGATGGATATAATTTAAATTTAAATTCTTTAATTTTTAATTTAAGCTACAAATGTAATGTGATATCAAATATGATAAGGTATTTCCTCAAATAAAGAATATAAAAATTGCTAAAAATTCTTTTAGGCAATGCAGTAGGGAAAAAAAAATGGAAGAGCAAGGAACCAGTTAAAGGGCAAGCTCATCCAACCTTTTGTTTTGGCCGGGGCAGGGGGAGGGGCTCTCTCTTACTTCCCTATCTCCAAAAGATAGCTCTCATATTTTCAGAAAGAATATACTATTTTTCACTCATTTGAAAAGAGCAAATGGCCTTGAGTATCAAAAATAATTTAAAAGGACAGTGGCCCATTAGACTTCAAAAAGTAATTTTTTTTTTTTTTTGAAATGAAGAAAAACATATAATCATTGTAGAGAGCCTATACATGCTCATTCTTGAGCACCTTTTAAAGTTCGAAATGATCTATTTCCACCATAAATCATGGCGTATGTAGCCAGCTCTATCACAACCAAAGCATTTCCCGTAACTCCATTATATTCAAACTTCGATAATTTTTAGCAACTCGAATAATTTTCATAAAATCTATCATTCAAATTCGAACTAGATATTTCATAGATTAAAACAAATAACAAAATCAAACATTTAACAACCATGAATTCCTTATAATCCGTATGAAAAACACAAATTGAAAAAGAAAACTAATTATGCAATAAGGACAAAACAAAAAAGTGAAACTAAAAAGTTAAAATTAAAATTATACCAAAACAATAGCAATGAACAAAACAAATTGGAATGATACATAGAGAAATATTTCTAATGAGAAAAAATATAATTGGTTGCTCACTAAATCACAGTTCTAGTTTATCCCATCTAAATAATTTAATATGTTATGATAGTCTACTCTAAATTGCAAGAAACATGAGGAATGAAAGAGATTCACTAAGATGCACAGTAATTTGTCTTCATTCCAACCTAAAGTACCTTATATATATATATATATATATATATATATATATATATATATATATATATATATATATATATATATATATATATATATATATATTACTTAATGTTGAAACTCATAAATGTTAAATAGCAAAACAAAAGGAAAAAAAGAAAAAAATGAACTATCAATATGAATACATCAACACTGTCACGATGCCAAATCAAAGCAAAATATAAACACAATAGATTAGGAGAAATGCAATTAAGGTGATCAAAAGAGAAAATAAATGTATCAAGAAAATAGAAGAAAAATTAAGATAAATGACAAAACATTTTCTGGTATCAACAATAGCTTTTTTATTTCATTTTGTTCACTATCAGTCAGTTATGAAGGAAATGTACAAAGGAGGTGCATTGTTGTGGATAGAAAAATTAATCCTTTAAAAATTTTCCTAGATGAGTCAATATCTATAAGTAAAAGTTAAAAAAATGGGGAAATTGAAAACAAAAAGGACAAACACTGTTCAATTATAAAGATGTGTCATAGTAAAACAAATCTAAGTGCACGAACAAAGATTACAACACTTAAAAAACGCAAAGTAAAAATCTCTATCAATACGTTCAAGAACACAAGTCTATTATACAAAAGTTTAAACAATTAGGTGCATCAAGGTAGGGATCAAATCATGTCAACCACCCCCAAACAAAAATAGACTAAATAAAAAAAACTAAATTTACAAATTTAATCAAATCAGGTTTAAAATGAAACAAGAAACCTCAACAATATTTACATTCTATGTTTACTTACTTTTGCTATTCATCTTCTTAGGTTTTGCTTGATGCAATTGAATTTGAAATTTTAAGCTACACAAATGAGATCGAAATATAAGATTATAGATTTTTTTTTAAAAAAAAACCCCTTACCATGATAATTTGAGCACTCAATTTAAGAAAAGATAATTAAAGAATAGAGACATCCGTTTCCCCCACCACCATCCTTTAAGAGTTTATAGGGGTTGATAAATAGCTATAGTAAGCTAAGGTATAGGATTCAAAAAACCAAAAAGATCACAAAACTATGGGATAAGAAGGGAGAGACAAAATCACAATGGTAGACATAATTTTATTCCTTCAACTTTGGTGAATGAGGTGAGACACAAGGTCAAATAAATTGAGGTAATAGATATCCAATAATTTCTCAAGAAATTTTTTCCAAATTTATTTTGTTGGTTTCACATTTTTATTGTGTAGAGTTTGAATTTAAAATTCAAATGTTAAGAAAGCAGATGGAAGAAGATCTACAGCATTAATTTAGGTAGGATTAAATGTGGTGAAAGGATTCATTTGAAAAAAAAGACATTGTAATTATAATGTAGGGTAGTATTTACCCGTACGTTGCACTTGATTTAAGCTTACAAAAAAGAAAAATATTGCATATTATAAGACAATTTCCATGTGAAAGAAAAAAGGGCATGAACAAAGGGTATTCCTAAAATAGAAAAGAAATTATAATTGTTAGCTATTTTGCCAGTTCGTCACACCTCTCTCTTGCATATTGCTCCCCTGCAAATTCGCTATTGTGATTCCTTTAGGTGAAGTTGTAATTTTTCTTGGTGCTTAAATGTGCCAATGATCTTAACCTGTTAAGAAATTGCATTGTGTGACTATCATCTCCCAATTCATTCGCATATTATTCTTAGCTTCCCTGCCGCTGGCCTTGGAATACCCCGTGGTTGAAATATAACCCAATTCATTCACATGTTCTTATTTAGCTTTCTTGTCATTGGCCTTGTAATATCCTATTCCTTTGGTTGAAATACCCGTTCTAATTGCCAAAGTGTAAAGAATGCAAGGGGAAAAGTGATATTCGAGAAGTGAAAGATAATAAACTCAAACAATCCTCTTGAAATGTCCCTTTTTGACAAATCCAGCACTTCTATTGCAAGTTGTCAATCTATTTATCAAATAAATAAATGTACGTACATACTTCAAAAAGTAATGTGTCTAAAGTCTTAAAATCTACAACCATGTCCAAATACTACAGGTCCCTTATTTAAATTATACAAAGAATGTTTAGAATATGAATTTAGTAGGAAGGCAAGAATCTACATCTCTAACACGGAACGCTGCATGTACGACTTAACATATATTATCCAAACATAATTTCCAATATTAAACAAATTTGCTATACAAAAAATCGATATGTTGAAATACATGATCCGTCCACCTATTGTAACAAGTTGTTGATCCAACCACCCCCCAAAAGAAGATATTCCGTTTCTTTTATTCCTCCTTATTCTAATTCCTTCACTAAGCTCTAGATGGTTTGATATTGATCACAATTTGGCCTCTTGTTAGATGCTTGATCTAGACTCAGAAGGAAAGAGGGGGATGGATAGCAGTAGGCCAAAATTTTCATTTAATGAATGCTGCAAAAAGAAGAAATTGAATAACAAAGACAACCATCAATATATATAAAGACTCAATGCGTACAATATAGGATATTCATCAAATCATACAAAAAGCTTAATTATACCTTATAAACATCAATATAATTTCCTTTCAATCCTCAAGACTTTGAATCCCCCCTCTCTTCTACTGAATGCATGTTGTCTCACAACCTATTTACTCCTACCAATAACAATAAGAGAGTAGGTTTCTTAATTTTGCGCAGCAAAATAGTCGATTTTTGGTCAATATGCATGCTCAACTACATTACATTCTATTTATCTTGCTCCAAGTTTGATTTCTTTAGTACATACTGCATAGAGAGATCTTTCTTAGTTATTCATTGTGTTCATTGCCCCTCCTTTCCCTTGTGGTAGTTCTTTGCCTCAAACGACACATGTCTCATGTCTCCATAGTCCATCTACCCTTTTCAAATCCATTACCAAACATTCTTCCCCAAATTCCCCCCACCAAAAAGGTAATCCACTATTATTACCCATCTTACCCCACATGTAGCACATCCATTTTACCGACAAACAACTCTTAATGTTTTACATCTCCATAAGCATCTATCTCCTCATATCGTTTCCAGGGGGTTTCCATCATTCTACTCCCCATGCTGCCTTGCCGGTGGCAAGTTCATTAAACATCCTCCTCTAAGAAAAGACATTCTTGCATCAAAAGGGCATTTGAGAACCATTAATTAGTTGATCTTGGTGGTAGGGTTTCAAGGAATCGAATGAGGAACGTAACTTTTTTCCTCCAACAATAGAGTTCACGGGAAGGAAGTAAATGAAGATGAAATTCAACCTCACTTTAGAAAAGAAAACCAAAATTTTCCCAAATACACCATTAATTAGAATAAGGTAATCCTTTTTGTGGCAATCAATTGTAATTTTATCATGATCAAATGTGTACAGAAATAAAACCCATTATGATTTCATGAAATATGCGAAAAGTTTTCGCAAAATCTTTTTTGGGATGGATGCAAATGATGGAGCTGAGAGCACAAACAAACCCAAACCCTTTTGGTCATATCTCAAAAAAGGAACCCAACTCACACAAAACTTTTGTTATTTCACTAAGCACAGGAAACCCCTTTGAAAGTCAGCGCACGGCAAAGTAAAATAAACCGTAAAAATAATTGATTAATACCCCAAAAGATTTACATAATTGGAAATAACCTGAGTAAATGACAGGGGAAGAAATTGGACAAAAAGAAATTCTAAGTATACTCGAAATCATTGAGGAATTTTTTCATTAAGTGCGCATCATCCATCAATTGCTTTACACCTGATAGAGGCTCCCATTGGAGTTCAATTTACTACTATGAATTTGATTTGCAACTGTCGTCACATCATCCATTTGCTTCGCAACTGCCTCATTACCCTAGAGGGATGCTGCCTAGCCACTGAGAACCAATCGTTAAGACTAATAGCCATAATTACTAGAAAATCTTTTAAAAATCAGACAATCAACCTCGAATTACCTCCTCTACCTTGGAGATTCTTGAAGGGACGTGACTATTTAAGGCACGTAGCACTCCTCCACTCAATTATACACACTCCATCTAGCATGTTCTACATGATTTAGTAATGCAAAAAGTTGTAGTAGTTGTCGCTATATGACAACCAACACAATTTATTAAATCTAGAGCATATATCTGGAATAAATTTATCTTAACCGTTGATTTTATTTTTGTTTTTGAATATTAAAAAATGTATTGTAAAAATAACAAAATATATCTAAATATTGATAAAATCAATTTCTATATGACATTGTTTGGTTGTTCTCCAATTACATGTTTTTGGCGACAAGTAATTTTCCGGTGATGAGTTTTCCAGCGAAAACGAAGGTGTCGCTCAACCGCAGTGTCGGCGACATCCCTTCCGGTGAGACAGTGAACATTGGTACCGGTAAATGCAATCGCTGATTTCTTCCTCCCTTGGTTCCGGCCAAACATTGGCCGGCACTGGCTGGGGAAAACTAGCGGCGAGAAGGGCCAAGGCAGAGGTGACTTTTTCGGCGAACGAGGTAAGGGAGGAGGAAATCAATGATTGCATTTGATGCCGCCGTGGATCAAGCTAGAAACCATGGTGGAGGTTCACCGTCTTGTCGGAATAGAATCGCCGGAAGACTTGGATGTCGCCAAAACCATGGTTGAGCGATACCTTCGTTGTCGCTGGAAAACTCAACGCCGGAAAATTACTTGTCACCGGAAACATGTAATTGGAGAACAATCAAATAATGTCATATAGAAATTAATTTTATCAATATTTAGATATATTTTTTGATTTTTACAATATATTTTTTAATATTTAAAAATAAAAATAATATCAATGGTTAAGATCAATTTATTCTAAATATACGCTCTAGATTCAAGAAATTGTGGTGGTTGTCATATAATCACAACCACTATAACTATACTCTTTAGTAATCAATTCGAAAGAGCCTCATTTAGATACTCAAGCCAAATTTAGTTAACCACCCCCACCCTCTCCCAAAGTACAAATGGATGTCTACAAAATACCAATAAGAAAAAGAACACAACAACAATTTAAAAAACACAAAATACAATAAGTATGTCCATCCATCACTTCAGTAGCCTTCAAAACCAAACAAATTAAAAAAAAAAAACATTTCAAAGGAGGTGAAAATAATTAGCTACTAATCAAATTGCAAAATAAAAGAATGAAGAGTATAGCATCTGAAATAAGAATAATAACATCTCTCACCAATTTCCAGCACAACCACCACCAAATTTTGCAACCCCCTTGTTAGGATCATAGGAGATAATAATGGATGCAAGAAACATAACAAAATAAGATAATTAAGCAAAATTAAATCAACACCAATAAACACCACAGTTTGCATGGAAAACCCAAATAGAAAAAAACCACAGATGGCGATGATCGGAAAAATCCACTATATAGATGAGAGTACAAGATTGATCTCAAAGCAATAAGCTTGAGTAAGAGATCAAAACAAATTATGACAAATTCACTCTATCACTCCCTCACAAATTTAGGAAAAATAGTGGAATAATATTTTTGCTTCTAGAAGAATGATGGTGATGATGCTTGAGGATGAAAATTGTTGGATAATTTTATGAGCTTGGGTTGGTCTCTTTAAATAGTGATAATGCAAGACATAACATCCATTGATTAACACTCTACAATAAAATTACCTATAACATTCCTTTGTTAACGCATTATCATAAAACAAAAATAGTACCTAGCAAAAGACGTAGCGTACGTTGGGAGAATTAATAAAAAATCACGTGACTAAGTATAGCAATTGATTTCCAAACCGAAAAATGCACTTCATGGAATTAAGCAATTTAAGTGTAACGCCCCGACCCCTCCGCCACCAAAGGTGCACCTTTTGTTTTCGGGAAGCTCACTTTTAAGAACTCCACAGTTAAGCGTACTTGTTGGTGAGCAATCTTGGAATGGGTGACCTCCTGGGAAGTTTCTTCGGCAGTGTGTAAGAGGATGAAGCACACTGGGAAGGCATGTAGTGATTTATGGGGCCAGTTGATGATTCTTAAAGTGATTCCTGGTAACTGTCCACGGCCCGAGAGGGGCCCGAGGCGTTACATTAAGTAATCACACAGTAATATTTTTGGTCCACCCAACAATTTCCACCTTGGACCAAAATTCTTCAATACTCGAAAACCGCCTAAGAATGCCAAAGGGTAGAAGCTCGTAGGTCGCAGCCCTCAAGGGCTATTATAAGCTGTGAACATCGACTAAGTCCAAGCAGTGTTGGAACTTTGCAATAAGAAGTGGTTTGGTAAGCATATCTGCAGGATTATCTAGTATATGAATTTTTTTCACAACAATTTCCTGTTGTGCAATAATATCTCGAATAAAATGGTACTTGACAATAATATGCTTGGTGTTGGAATGATAAGCATCATTCTTGGAAAGATGAATTGCACTCTGGCTATCAGAAAATACGATAATAGTACTTTGTTCAATACCAACCTCAATAAGAAGACCTCGTACCTATATAGCTTCTTTGACACCTTTAGTTGCAGCCACATACTCGGCTTCAGTAGTAGATAAAGCTACAACAGATTGTAAGGATGCTTTTCAAGAGATAGCACCAGTATATAAAATAAAGACGTAACCGAAAATAGAACGCCTACGGTCAAGGCCATAACCATAATCAGAGTCAACATAACCAACAACATCAAAAGTTGTAGACTCGGATCTATCAAATACCAAACCCTTATCAAGAGAACCTTTCACATAGTGAAGAATCCATTTGATAGCATCCCAATGATCGTTACCAGGATTATACATAAAGCGGCTCACAACACTAACTGTATATGTTAAATCAGGACTAGTTTAAACCATAGCATACATGGGACTACCAACTGCACTAGAATATGGAACATGAGACATTTTCTCAATTTTCTCCTCAGATTTTGGACAAGATTCAGATGATAACTTGAAATAAGCAGCTAAAGGAATAGAGACCGATTTATAGTCGCTCATATTAAACCTATCAAGTACTTTTTCAAGATACTTTTTTTGAGACAGGTAGAGCTTACTGGCCTTGCAATCTCTATGTATCTCCATACCAAGAATCTTCTTAGCTACACCAAGGTCCTTCATTTCAAACTCATCACTAAGTTGAGATTTCAACTTGTTGATCAAGGACTTATCCTTAGAAGCAATGAGCATGTCATCAACATCTAATAATAAATATACAAAGGAACCTCCAAATTGTTGAAAATAGACACAATTATCATAATGACATCGTGTATAACCTTGTCCAATCATAAAGGCATAAAACTTTTTATATCATTGTCGAGAAGCTTATTTAAGGCCATATAAAGACTTCTTCAAGCGGCACACTAGATTCTCCTTACTAGGAACCACAAATCCCTTAGGTTGCTTCATATAGATCTCTTCCTACAACTCCCAATGAAGGAATGCAGTTTTGACATCTAGGTGCTCCAACTCCAAATCAAATAAAGCAACAAAAGCATGAAGCCCTCTAATTGAGTTATGACGTACAATAGGAGAAAATACTTCATTAAATACCTTCCCTTTTGTTACAACCACAAACAACCAAAC
This sequence comes from Carnegiea gigantea, assembly GCA_029747015.1. Taxonomy (NCBI): domain Eukaryota; kingdom Viridiplantae; phylum Streptophyta; class Magnoliopsida; order Caryophyllales; family Cactaceae; genus Carnegiea; species Carnegiea gigantea. The sequence goes on along the minus strand of JAKOGI010000473.1, from coordinate 80,648 downwards.
GCGCTTTCCACCTTGCATCTTCAACCCCGGGGATGCCTTCTTTGTGCTTATATATCAACTTAGCAGTCAAGGCACGATGACTTTTAGGCAATTCACACAGCTCCCAAGTCCCATTTTTATGCAAATTCTCCATTTCTTCTTACATTGCCATGAGCCAATTTGAAAGTTAGGATAGGAGATGGCTTCAGAATAAGTGGAAGGTTCAATACCATCAGGATTCTCCTGTGCAACTATTAGAGCATATGCAATCAACCCACTTTCATCATCGATGGCATAACGAGCAGGCTTTCTAATAGTTCTCCTCGGCCCATCATGAGCAAAAGAATATGTATCCTTCTCCTAAGGCTCATCAAGGCTTAAAGTGCACGAATCTAGAGCATCAATATGGGCCTCATTGCTAGAATAAGGTAATGTAGATGTAGTAACTCTACCTTGAGCGGGAACCTCTAACTCCACCTTCTCACAGGTATTATGATGATCACTTGTAATAGATGAAGAAACAGTAGACTCTTTCACAGGAGAAAACATAGTAGACTCGTTAAAAGCAACATCCCAACTTTGAGTGACTTTCTTGGAACCAGGACACCATAAACGATATCTTTTAGAGTCGAATGCATAACCAAGAAACATGCACTTAACAGCCCTAGGAGCTAGCTTGTCGTCATTGACATGTGCATATGCAGGACATCCAAATATTCTCAAGATAGAATAGTCAACGGGATTACCTGACCAAATCTCTTTTGGGATTTTGAAATCCATAGAGGAGTGTGGAGAGCAGTTCACAAGATAACAGGCCGTTGAAACAGACCCGGCCCAAAAATAAGGACGATGCCATAAACTGACATTGGAGAGCATACATCGAGCTCTCTCTAGAAGGATCCAGTTGATACGTTTAGTGACACCATTTTGTTGAGGCTTTCCAACTAAAGTTTTGTGTCTAGCAATGCCACGAACAGCACAAAATTCATTAAAGTCTAACTTACAAAACTCTAGACTATTATCCGTCCTAAGCTTTTTGATTTTCCTCCTAGTCTGGTTCTCAACAAGGGCCTTCAATTTCTTAAACATAGGGAATGCTTCATTTTTATGTCTTAAGAAATAAACATAGATCTTATGAGAGAAATCATGTATAAAAGTCAACATGTAACATTTTCCTTCAAACGAAGGAACTCTAGAGGGACCCCATAAATTAGAATGAATATAATCTAGAATACCCTTGGTACGGTATTTAGTAATGAAAAAACTGACCCTCTTTTGTTTTCCAAAGACACATGGTCACAAAAGTCAAGTTTACTGTTAGGGATAAAACAGAGTTTTAATATTTGTAAACCCCAAGTGCAAGGTGTATCGTTGAGTACTTGGGATGTCGTCTGCAGGAAGTTGTGTTTTCAACTATCAGAGTTCACTAGAGCGTATCAATCTAGGCGAGATCAAAGGCGAAGGAGGGAAAACTAAACTACGCTAACAAACATAGAAAAAGCGACTTGGAGTTGTGACTTGACCAATGGACGAACCAACTAATTAAGACGAGTCCTAACCTACCCAAACTACATCACGAACTAGAGATGATCGGTTGCACCATCAAAGACCACCCAAGCCCTCTCTCAAGGGTCATGAGCCAATCTAATTAGCCTAACCACCTATTTTCACGGGGTTAGCCCAATTAGACTACAAAACTAGCAACCCCGGACCAAACTCGATTCGGATATTATTTTCATGTCCCGAACTTGGTTATTCCCTCTCCCACACTAGCTAATTGACCTCACCTCTCAGTATAAGTCAATCGCCCAAAAATATGGATGAAAGCTCTCTCAAGCATTTCATCGAACACTTGGCGGGCGTGAAGAAAACCTCTAGGTTCTAAGCACAGATTGGGTATGGTTAGGCCTAGTACAAGATCAATTAGCTATTAAGAGGATAATTACAACCCAAGTTCACAAATTCTAACAACTAATCATTAACAAAATACAAAAACCTAAACCTAAACCTAAACTAACGAAGAACATAATAAACATGAACTGAAGGAAAGAGAATGAAATCTAACAACCAAATAAAACATGAATTAACAATCAAAACTAAACACTTAAACTAACACAATCTAAACTAATAAGATTAAGCAAGAACAAAATTGAATAATAAGAGAGAGCGAAGAAGACTTATGCTTGAATTGAATGAACGAACTTGGAATCCACAAGGTTGAATCTCAAATCAATACCACTAAAATCCTAATCTAATCCCTTCAAAGGGGTTTTTACTGGCTAAAAACCTAAACTAAACTACCCTAGGGAAGGGGAAGAAGAAGCCCCCGTGCGACCCCCAAACGAACCCCTGCAAAAACGCCCAAACAGGCCTTAAATAGAAAACCGAGCGAACAACGAACGGGGGGGAAGGCACGACCGTGCCAGGGTGGCACGGTCGTGCCACATGGCATGGTCACACCGTGCCACTTCATTGGCACGGTGGTCCGCCCCCCCCGGTTGGTCCTTTTTTGCCAGTTTTCGTCGGTTTTCGCTGTTTTTTTCGTTTTGTCCCGTCTTCATCCCTTTCCATGACGTTTGCTTGATTTGGAGTTATTTCCTACAAAATATAAATAAAACAAGTAAAAAACCTAAAGATTAAGTTATTATACGAGCTAAAAGTGGGTGAAAGAGGTACGTAAAATGGGACAATTTATTGTTTATCATACCCCCACACTTATCTTTTGCTCGTCCTCGAGCAAAACAAAATAAAAATTAACTTAAGGGTCTAACTCACTTTCGCAGAAATCACGATTGCATTTAACGTATGCAACAAGCCCTTTAAACTTCTTGGTTCCCCCAAGTGGACGAGTAAGGTCTCGTAAGGGTTTGCAGAAGATATACCCACAAAATCTCAAAAAGAAAAAACAAAGAAAAGAAAAACAAAAGTCGAAAAATAAAAATGACAAAACACAATATATACATTGGGATAAACTGTACACAATCGAATCAAACAAAGCCCCCTAGTAGCTCAAATATCAGTCTGTACACAAGCATCATATGCATTTCAGAACGCATCATCCCAAAGAATGGCATCTAGACATCAGCTTTTCACCCCACGACGCATGAGAACATTGAATCCATCCTGGTGCCTGGTGTGCAAGTGTATCATCACCCTAAAACTTGGCCTACCAAAATCAAACTCAATCTCATGCAACTAACACAAGCTACCTTTTTGAATGGCTAGCGTGGAAAGTAAGCTTCCCCAGTAGCAGTATTACCTCAAAGGGTAACACCCAGTAGCGCATGCCATAAAGGGGTACTTATCATTCCAAACTCTTTTCTTCCCCACTTTTTTTTTCGTTCCATTATTTTTTTCATTACAAACTTTTGCCACGCCTCAAAGGGATACACCCAGTAGTGCTTGAATCTGTTTGTTTTTGTTTTTGTTTTTGGAAAAGGGGGTGCAAGCACATACAAAAGGAACTGTACAGTAGGCAAGTGGGAGAGCCGATCACGGAAGACTAAGAATATAAGGTAATGATAATATAATAGTCATGATTGGATTACAAAGTTACAATGGACTGTTGGGGTTAGAACTGAGGCCTAAAACGGCAGACTGAGGATGAATATCTATCATACATATTATACTTGTATACGAGCTGACAGTCAAGGTGCCAGAGATCAAGGCTGATCAAAATAGTACAAAACTCCCCAAAATTCAAAAATTAAGGAAAATTATACAAAAAAGAGAAAAATTGAAAAATTTACACAAAAATGAAAATTTTTTCACAAAATAAGGATAAAAGGGGAGATGGAGATGACCCCACCCCCACACCTAAATCTCACAATATCCTCATTGGGAGCTGAGCATCATCACCAACGCAAAACACACAAATATACACAAAAATACAAAAATGGTGATCATAACCATCAATGACTCAACAACATCCCAAAGTTCACCTCAAAGTTGATCACCAACAAAGAAAAACACGCTCCTAGATGTCCACAACTATGTAAAAAAAGAAAAAGGAAGAAAAGAAAAAGAAAAAAAAGAGAAAAGTGGAACAATCATACCAGATTAGGTGTTGGGTGCACCTAAACTATCACCTCCTCAAGATGGTGTTGTTGGAGGTCGAAGGAGCATCAGCCACTCCTCTACATCTCATGACCCAAGGTATCTATTTAGATGCCATCAAAGCTCGTAGGAACTTATCAAACATCTGAGCGTGTAACTCAGATGGGTGGAAGTAAGAGCACTTAAATAGGAATGCAGAAATAATAGTTAGTGCTCTCCTAAATTTATCGAATGCCTTTGAAAAATCAGTGAAGAAATCAAATGTAGTGGTTAACATGATTGTCGCAGGCATGCTCCTTAGGTACAAGCTATAAGGATCAAGGAAGGGGTCATACCCTCTGAAGGTACCTAGGAAGTCCATACTGTCTATCTCATTCCCCTCAAGCATATCATGACATGCAACAAGTGATAAATTATGGCACTCAGGGGAAGGGGAGGGTGGTGAACCTGAAGGGGAAACATGGAGTGTATCAAGGTGGTCAGGGGATACATTCTCAAGAAGATCAGGACTAGCTGGCATAGTAACCACAACATCCCCATAAGACCTCCCTATAGGAGCCGCATCAGAACCATGCACCTCAATAAGATCATTGTCTGAATCATAACAAACATCATCCTCATCAACACTCGCATTAACAGTAAAGGTCTCACCCACCTCGAACTCCGTCGATGGAGCTAAAGGAAGAGGTGGATCAGGCAAGGTCATGTTAAACGCAGTGTTGTCCCTAAGGGTACTGGGTAAGGGTGGAGAAACAAGGGATGGAGCAATTAGGGAAGGGTCAAGTACTGCCTCTAGTCCAGATTCTAGGGGAGTAAAAGACGCACCATCATCACACAAACAAACATCATGTTTAGGAGAACTAAACCTAAGGTTGATCTTATGTGATAGGTCAAACTCCCGCATTTTATTTTCAAACTCAGCTTGTTGCTTTTTCATTGTCTCTATCATACTACTAATTCTAGCAAGGCTATCATCAGAAATATAATAAGGACAAGAAGTGTTGTCATGATCAGAACAATGGCAAGTTTCACACAAAGGAGGGGCATAATCAGGGATGCAAGGGACTGGGTTGTAAGAATTAGCACAACTAATATCAAATTCATAAGTATCCTGAGCCAACCAATTAAGAAAATCCCATGCTTCTTCGACATTTCTAGCATAAAAATCCCAATGCTCAAAAAGAGTACGGGTCTCACAATTTATACCCTCATCAACAACATGCAATATTTTCCATTTCCCATATAACATCCACAAGAAGCACATTAAGCAAGATAAGCATGTAAACGATCCCAATAACGGTAAAATAATTCTTGCTCACATTAGGGAAAATGGAAAATTGCCATTGAAATTTTTTTTTAAGAATTTTTTTTTTAAATAAAAGCCTAGTCTCGAATACTCAAGTGGGCTTCGATATTGAAAATGCCAATTCCCCGGCAACGACGCCAAAAACTTGTGAGGGATAAAACAGACTATTAATATTTGTAAACCCCAAGTGCAAGGTGTATCGTTGAGTACTTGGGGTGTCGTCCGCAGGGAATTGTGTTTTCAACTATCAGAGTTCACTACAGTGTATCAATCTAGGCGAGATCAAAGGCGAAGAAGGGAAAACTAAACTACGCTAACAAACATAGAAAAAGCGACTTGGAGTTGTTATTTGACCAATGGACAAACCAACTAATTAAGACGAGTCGTAACCTACCCAAACTATATCACGAACTAGAGATGATCGGTTGCACCATCAAAGACCACCCAAGCCCTCTCTCAAGGGTCATGAGCTAATCTAATTAGCTTAACCACCTATTTTCACGGGGTTAGCCCAATTAGACTACAAAACTAGCAACCTCGGACCAAACTCGATTCGGATACTATTTTCATGTCCCGAACTCGGTTATTCCCTCTGCCACACTAGCTAATTGACCTCACCTCTCAGCATAAGTCAATCGCCCAAAAATATGGATGAAAGCTCTCTCAAGCATTTCATCGAACACTTGACGAGCGTGAGGAAAACCTCTAGGTTCTAAGCATAGATTGGGTATGGTTAGGCCTAGTACAAGATCAATTAGCCATCAAGAGGCTAATTACAACCCAAGTCCACAAATTCTAACAACTAATCATTAAGAAAATACAAAAACCTAAACCTAAACCTAAACTAACGAAGACCATAATAAACATGAACTGAAGGAAAGAGAATGAAATCTAACAACCAAATAAAACATGAATTAACAATCAAAACTAAACACTTAAGCTAATACAATCTAAACTAATAAGATTAAGCAAGAACAAAATTGAATAATAAGAGAAAACGAAGAAGGCTTATGCTTGAATTGAATGAACGAACTTGGAATCCACAAGCTTGAATCTCAAATCAATACCACTAAAATCCTAATCTAATCCCTTCAAGGGGTTTTTATTGGCTAAAAACTTAAACTAAACTACCCTAAGGAAGTGGAAGAAGAAGCCCTCGTGCGACTCCCGAACGACCCCCTGCAAAAACGCCCGAACAGGCCTTAAATAGAAAACCGAGCGAACAACGAACAAGGGGGAAGGCACGACCGTGCCACTTCACTGGCACGGTGGTCCGCCCACCCGGTTTGTCCTTTTTTGCCGGTTTTCGTCGGTTTTCGCTGTTTTTCTTCGTCTTGTCCCGTCTTCGTCCCTTTCCGTGACGTTTGCTTGATTTGGAGTTATTTCCTGCAAAATATAAATAAAACAAGTAAAAAACCTAAAGATTAAGTTATTATACGAGCTAAAAGTGGGTGAAAGAGGTACGTAAAATGGGACAATTTATCGTTTATCATTTACCCTTACCTTCGGTACCAAGAAGACCTCTCTTGCTTAGGATAGTCATGCCCTTCTCACTCATGTGCCCCAAATAAGCATGGCATAATCGAGTCAAATCATCATTTGTTGAGAAGGTGGTGACAGTTACAGAACCTATCACTATAGAGCCTTGCAGGATGTAAAGACTGCCATGTCTCACACCCTTCATGAGAACAGGTGCACCTTTGGAGACTTTTAAGACTCCACCTTTAGCCAAACACCCGTAACCATTAGACTCAAGAGTACTAAGTGAAATAAGGTTACACTTCAAATCTGGAGTATGATAAACATTTGTCAAGTTTTCACAATACCATCCTGGGTTTTGGTTTGCACGGTGCCAATACCAACCACATTACATTGGGCATCATCGCTATAAGCACAACACCGGAATCTAGCAGCTCATATATTAAAAACTAATCCTTATGGGGACATATATGATATGTGTAGCCAGAATCTAAAACCCGCTCAACAGCACACTTATTGTTTGAGGTAGTCACACATAATACATCACCATCTTACTCAAAATCAACAATGGAAGCTTCAGCTGATTTTTGAGGTTGTTTGTTCTTCTCCTCTTTCTCCTTTTTATTTTTTAGATTGTAACACCCATCAATTAAGTGCCCTCACTTCTTGCAATATTTACAGAATTTGTTGGATTTACGCCTCTAGACTTAGAATATGAGTTTCTCCTAGTGATGCCCTCTTTTCCAAAGGGTCTATCTCTCACATTCAAGGCCTAACCTTTCTCATTAGAATGCAATTTAAGGTTGAATTTCTCTTTGGACAATAAACCTGCTTTTACTTTCTCAAAAGATAAGGTCTTATTGCTACTATATAACAGTATTTCCTTGAAATGCTTATAGGAAGAGGGTAATGAGACTACCAACAAAATAGCTTTGTCTTCATCCTCAATTTTAACATCCGTGCTTTCTAAATCAATGAGAATGGAATTGAAATCATCAAGATGATTTCGGATAGGAGTACCTTCGGCCATAGAGAATGTGTATAAACATTCTTTGAGACAAATTTTGTTGGCGAGACTTCTTGTCATATATAATGCCTCTAGTGCGAGCCAAAGATCTATCGTGGTGGTTTTGTCAAGGACTTCGCGTAGGATATGAGGCGCCAAGCACAATTGTATTGTAGGGAGCTCCTTCTCGTCTAGATCCTCCCATTGCTCATCAGTGATTGACTAGGGGTTCTTGGTTTTACCACCAAGAGCTTTCTTCAATCCGTTCTGTGTAAGAATGACCCTCATCTGGACCTTCCAAATGTTAAAGCTCATCTTGCCATCAAATTTGGGAATTTCAAATTTTGTGGCAGTTGCTACCCTTGATCTAAGCTCTGATACCACTTGTTAGGATTGTAGGAGATAATAAAGGATGCAAGAAAGATCACAAAATATGATAATTAAGCAAAAATTAAATCAACACTAGTAAACACCAAGGTTTACGTAGAAAACCTAAATCGGGAAAAACCACGGATGGCGATGACCAAAAAAATCCACTATATAGATGAAAGTACAAGATTGATCTCAAAGCAATAAGCTTGAGTAAGAGATCAAAATAAGCGATTACAAATTCATCCTATCACTCCCTCACAAATTTAGCAAAAATAGTGGAATAATATTTTTGCTTAGAAGAGTGATGGTGATGATGCTTGAGGATGAAAATTGTTGGATGATTTTATGAGCTTGAGCTTGGTCTCTTTAAATAGTGATAAAAAGCTCTTGGTCTCTTTAAATGGTGATGATGCAAGACATAACGTCTCTTGATTAACACGCTGCAATAAAATCAGCTATAACATTTCTTAGTTAACGCTTTGTCATAAAACAAAAATAATGCCCTATAAAAGACGCCGCGTACGTTAGGACAATTAATAAAAAAAATCATGTGACTAAATATAACAATTGATTTCCAAGCCCAAAAATGCACTTCATGGAATTAAGCAATTTAAGTAATCACATGCCAATATGTTTGGTCCACCCAACACCCCTTTATTTGTCAAACACTTAACAACCTCACGCCTGGAAAATTCTTCTTTGAGGCTCTTCTATAAGCAAGGTTTTTAAAAAAAAGGCAAATTGAAAATTGAATTAGTCAACAGTGTTAATCTTCCTGAATTTTGCAAGTAAAGTTGTGAATGCTTTAAAAAAAAAAAAAAACCATGAGGTTAAAACAATAGAACTAGACTAACAAATTAAGGGACAATGCAGAGGATTGTGATTCCTATTACATATAAAAGGAAGTGGAGTTAGTGGTAAGAAACATTAGGTATTAAACTATGAAAATAGATAAAACAAAATTAAATTGAAAACCTGAAAAAAATTTCTAAAAGAGAAGAACAAAATTACAAAACTTGGTAAGGATCATACAGCAAAATTGAACTACTTCCTCAACCCTCCCCCCAAAACTAAAAATATGCACATGCAGGGAAAGAGAAATGTGAAACTAACAACTAAAAGTTCAACCTATTTGGAAATAATGCTCTGTACCCTAGTCTCCACATAGGATGTCTTTTCTTGCATTACATAGCCAACATAAGAGGAGTGTGAAGTATTCCCCTTAATAAGCAAGAACAAAAATTAACAAACATTAAGAGGCCAAGTGTTCTAGAAAAATAGGGGGGCATGATTATATTTTTTGACATGTTTATAGGAATCAATAGATCCAGAGTCCTAAATTAATTCTAAAGCCAACCTGAAATAACAATAATATGCCAAACGAAAAATACATTTAGACTCTTAGATTCAGAAGGAAAGAAACTTGCAAGTCAACCAAAAAAAAAAAAGGAAGTAGATGAATGACTAAAGTAACCCACCATAGCTAAGTGTTCCAGTTAGTTTCCAACATCTTGCCGTTGCCAACAAATATGCTACTAAATGATAGCAGTGGAGACAGAGACGGTATCAAAGAATCATATAAGTGGCTAAGCATCAAACGTGAAATTAAAGTTATAAATGACGAGGAATGCAATTAGTATAGTGAAGGGAAATAAAAACACACGAAAAGTATTTTTTTTGTCTTTCGTTTTTTCTTTCATCCTTGTCTACATCTCACTGTCGTCCCCCTCTCTCTTTTCATCCCCACACGCTCATATCTTCTTTTAGAAAACCAAGTGGCCTGATTTATCCTTAATGTACAGCCCCCGGCCCCCCTCCCTCAAAAATTCTAGGACCAAACTACTCCATCCTGCACCCTCAATTGCTCTTAATAATATAAGTCTATGGGCCATGACTCCATTACCCTTTGTATTTCTTAGGCAATCACCGCCCAATGCCCTAGTACATAAATTTGTAGGAGAAACGGTTAATCCCAACTCAATGAGAAACCCTAATTGAAAGGGAAGTAAAAAATCTTTAACAATGGAGAAGTTCTCACCTATTGTGAAGAAGAATATTTCATGTGAATCAAAACATTTCCAGAGCAAATTAAAAATTAGGTGAGAAAAAAGGAAGAAAGAGAATCACAAGGGGTTGTGAGTTGTAATAGAATGCATTGACAAAAAAACTATAGTTCATTTGGGGGGAGGGGTTTGGATGACGTCTTCTTGAAGTCGGGGAATTGCAACTGAGTAAGCTGTCAAATATAATTTTTTTGGATTATAGAAATAGCAGACATAGCTTTTTTTAAAAACTAAAAGGTTTCTTATTTCAAAAACTCATAATTAATTGTGCAGGGCTATGATTTACCGGTGCATCAAATCGACGAAATATGTGGATCAAGGCTCCGCTAATCACGTCTGATCAAGTCAATCAAAATTTCTTTTATATAGTATAATAGACTATACGAAGAATGTTTAGAATACTAATCTAATAGGAAGGTAAAAATCGACATCTCTAGCACGAAACATGACATTTATGACTCCACATATATAATCCAAACATAAGTTTCAATATTAAACAAATTTGCCAGATAGAAAATCGATATGTTGAAATAAGCGATCCATCCACCTATTGTACAAATTGCTATTCCAATCACCTCCCCCTCCCTGCCCCCCCCCCCCCCCCCAAAAAAAAAAGATATTCCACTTCCTTTATTTCTCCTTATTCTACTCCCTTCACTAATCTTTAGATAGTTTGACATTGACCATAATTTTGCCCCTTGTCAAATGCTTGGTCCAGATATAAAGGAAAGAGGGGATAGATCGGAGTAGGCCAAAATTTTCATTCAATGAATGCTACAAGATGAAGAGATTGCATGTATAACAAAGGGAGCCATCAATATGCATCATATGGGATATTCGTCAAATCGTATAGAAAGCTTATACCTCTTAAACATCACTAGAATGTCCATTCAATCTAGGGGCGGAGCTACTAAGGGGCAAGATGTGTCAATTGACCCCCCAGTTTTTTGGGTAAAAAAAATTAAATGTGGGATATTTTGGTGGAAAAAACAAATAGATATATATTAATTAGTTCTAAGATACTTCACAAAGAAGCGCACTATATAATGGTTGGCCGCCGATTGCCCTGTGTGTGAGGTCCCGGGTTTGACTCCTCATGCTGCCTTTTCCTTTTTTTTTTTTTTTTTGAATTTTTACCAGTGCCTTTAGGTTTCCTCTATTTTTGTTTCTTGCAGCCCACGCACTATCCCCCTCTCTCTGCCCTCACTCACGCTGAACCATACCACACACTACCCTATCTATGCACAGTTGCTTGCTGGTTGCTGTGACTAGTGGCCGCCCACGGAACAACCGCTGCAGCCTCGGCTCGCTCCAATAGATGCAACTGTAACCCAAAAGTCCAGCTTCCTCCAGTCCTCCTCCTAATTTCCAATTTGTGGTAACTCCCAAAAATTCTCAATTTTTACTTTTAGTTTTGCTATTTTGTAAATAATTATGTTTATTTTACTAATTTTGGTTAGATTCATGTTAAATAATTGATTAACTTAGTGATGTGGTGAAGTTCATTAAGACAAAATTGCGCAACAAAGTATCAGATGAATGTTTAAATGATACTGTTGTTACTTACTTTGAGATTGATATTTTTAAAAGTCTATCGAACGGCGATATTATGCTTTACTTTCAAAACATGGGATCTTGTCGAAGACAACTTTCTTGAAAGTATTAGCTATGCACTTCATTTTTAGAACTATTAAAGTTTATGTTATGTGTATTATTAATCTCGACATCTCTTGCTTTAAATCCTGGCTTCGCCCCTGATTTAATCCTTAAGACTTTGAATCCCTCCTCTCTTTCCTGATAAATGCATGTTGTCTTGCAACATATTTACTCCTGACAATAATAGTAAGAGAGTAGGTTTGTAAATTTTGTGTAGGTAATAATTGGCTTTTACTCAATAGGCATGCTCAAGTACACTACATTCTATTTATATATCTCATTCTAGGTTTGATTTCTTTATTACATACTACATGGAGAGATCTTCCCTACTTATTCATTGTGTTCGTATCCCTTGCCTTGCCTCAAAGTAGTTCTTTGCTTCAAATAACACCTGTATCATGTCTACATAATCCATCCACCTCTTTCAACTCCATTGCTAAACATTCCTCCACCCCCCCCAAAAAAACATAATCCACTGTTATTCCCCATCTTGCCCTAGATGTAACACATCCATTTTTACCAACAAACAACTCTTACTGTTTACATCTCCATAGGCATATCTCCTCATATCATATATAGCCAAAGAGGGGGGGCTTTCATAAGTGACTCTACTCTCCACCCTACCTTACCTCAATCAAATTTATTAAACACCCTCCTACAGGAAATTACATTCTCACATCAGAAGGGAATTTGAGAACCCCACATCAACAACAGACTTCACATGAAGTAAACGAAGATGGCCTCCAACTTTTTTTTAGAAAAGAAAACAAAATTTTCCCTAATACCGTATTAGTTAGAATAAGGTAATCCCTCTTGTGACAACCAATTCAAAGTTTTTCACAATCAGATGTGTACAAAAGTAAAACCCAATGTGATTTATGAAATAAGTGGAAGGTTTTGACCATATCTTTTCTGGGATGTGTTGTGTCTCGGAACTATAAAAATAAGCCGCAAGTGTACAGCCGCTGTTGTAGCACTTTATAGGCCGTCCACGGCGATGAGTTGAATTAATTACTAGGATTATACTACTAAACTAAACCAAACTAAATCAAACAACCAAAATTAATGTCAAGTAATAACTAACAGCAAAAGAAACTTACAAAAATCTGATCTATAAGCAGAGCATGAAACTAAAACTAAAACTAATTGAAGATGAAAGAAAGAGATTACCTTGATCTTTTAGAATTAATAAGAAGAATCCTAAATAATAATTGGAAAATCAATGTAGAAAAAAAAACCAAATCTTGAATGAGTAACCACCATGAGACTTCAATATCCACAATCAACTCGAAAGAGTAATAAAGATTGAAACTTTGAATGAAAATGAATCTTTGGGAAGACTAAAATTGGAACTAATAAACTTGAATTGAAACTAAAAGTCAAAAACTTTGAATTGAAACTAGAACAGTAGAAGTAGAAAAATTAAACTAAAACGAGAACCAGAAAAATTAAAACTAGAACAGGAATTTGAAATTAAATTCAAGTTGAAAGAATTCCTACAATTGCAATAATCTCTCAAACTCTAAAACTAATGTTATGAGAGAGAGGGAGAGAAGTTGATGATTTACAAGCACCCTAAGCACTCTTCGGTATACTAGTGCTAACCCCTCCTACTTTCCTAATTCCACTAGGTTTCTAATGCCTAAGCTGGTATCCTCACTTTCCTAATTGTAATTAATTTCCCATTCCAATTGGAAATACACTTGGAAAATTCTTTACCAAAATCCTAAACCACCTTTGGAATTTCATTGATATGCTGATGTTGGCGCTAGTGCTAATGCTGGACCTGATTTCTGCTAGGCTGGAGATTGGACCACACACACTGGGTCGTTTTGCTCGCTGGTTCATGGGAGGCAAGTCACAGTCCCAATGAGTTGGCTTAAGCAAATGAATCTTTTCTCTTCTTCCAATTGGATCAGGTAGCATAAGCGGGCCCACTTAGCTTGGCTTGGTTCATATTTTCTCGATTTACATCTCTTAACGCGTGTCTTTTATGCCCGTTATTTCGTTAAATCTTTATTTCCTGCAAAAATCACAAAAAATAAAATAAAAACTAAAACTAATCTCGATTATAAGTAAAAACTAAATGATTAAGAGTGCTAACAAAGAGATATACTCAAACTTAGCCAGAAAGTGGGTCATTGGCCTAAGCATTTGATCATCATAAATGAACTATCTAGGCAAAATAGTAGGTCCTAAGTCCATAAGTCCTTTAATTTGAATATGCTCAAGAGTTTGGTCCAAAATAACACTCATAGGCACAAAGTTCCGAGACTCTAACAATTCAGACTTGGATTTCTTAAGGGTTAGGTCACTAATGATGGGGTCAAAAAAAAGGGATTTATATTGAACACAAAAACCCACATCCATACCTTCATTTTCTTTTAGCCCATGTGAAAAAGATTCATATTCCACACAAAGAACATCATCATCAAATTCTAAATAAGCGGGCTAAACCATCCCCTCACATGTCTTTTGTAAATAAATATCTTCTAACTCATCTATATTATGATGCTCATCTTTGGTCGTGATTTTCAAATCTAACTCACTAGTATTCTCAAATTCTTCACCCTCCTGAAACTCAAAAGAGTCATTAATGGGGCAGAAGGGTCAGCAAAAATTAGGACATCCTCATTGACATCTCTAGGTGAGCTAAATTCAGGTTTAAAGTTAGGGGATAAGACACAAAGTGATCACTCACTTGTTCTAGGTTGGGAAAAGAAATATCATCATGTAAATCGGGTCTAGCAAGATACGAGGGCTCAAAATCATCAAAAAGACTAGTTTTAGGTTTAGGAGATTCTAAACGAGAGTCAGATTCATTATAATCATCCCTACTGTAACACCCCTGACCTCACGCGGGTCGTGTTACACGCCACAGCCTTCTCTTGGGGAAAGACTGTTAAGGCAACTTGCTTAAACCTATTTGAAACATAACCTATTAAGACTTAATATTTAAAACTTAAGCCACTATAACATAATTGGGTCTTGAGTTTAACCCTAGGGCAAGGAATGTTAGGATTTTCTTAATTTCTGGGGCAAAACGGGTAGAGTTTCCCCTGAAAACTGATCATTTCCCCACGCCTAAGCCTTACATTACATCCCTGCAATTCAAAAAGGTACTAAATAACACCAACAACTCAACAGCTATACACCGGAGTTCACAACTCTACGGACCACACGTCCGGAGTATACAGAGCTTTCCATTTTTCATAAACCTTACAAAAGATAAATTATTACATAACCTTACAAACATAATCAATATTACATAGTCACGTCATAATCAAACCAAGCAAGTCCATCCTTGTTGCACTCCACGCGTCAATCACATACCTGTGGATCTGGGAAAAGGGGAAAAGTAATGGGAATGAGCAACCACCGCTCAGTGAGTAAACCCTCTCTCCCAAAACATACTTAAAATACATATTAATTTACGCAAGCCTTTCGTAATTCATTTTAGTTGAAGAGCTTTCACATAATACATCGTATTCGAACCATAAACCGAGTGAATGAATAATCATACCAAAAGACTTAACTTTAGAAGAAACCGTAATGCGTTGACTTAACATAATAAAGTTATGTAAACCCGGAAACATAGCATAAAAGGGTTTTACACATAAGTTTCACTTACCGAAAATCATACATGGTAACTTATTCACGTAGATGAGGAGACTAGACTCTTAGAGATACTTTGTTACTGCCATTTCGAGTCAGCCAAACTCGAGCGGCAACATATGCCTATCCAGACAGACATCATACTATGCTGAGACATAATTTTCATACTTAGACTTCAGGCGGGAATCAAACCACCATCCCTGAATCTATCATAACGAAACATATGTGATACCAGGCGAGAACTAAGCCACCATCCCTGGGTCTCAGACTTAAGCTTAAAGTTTCTAGAGTAGCTCCTCCACGTACATATGGACATAAACATAACCATTCGTACACATACATACTTATACTTATTCATTTATATATCTTAGGAACTTATAACATTCAGACACATACATACTTAGTAGACAAACATGCTTATACATATTCATATATAGGTTTTATGAACTTAAAACATGAAAATACAATTTTCTTACGACTTTAGCTTTAGGCAAACAACGAGAAAGGCCTCTTAGAAATATGATGAGTGTACTAACTCACGATTCAAAACTTGGTAGTTACTAGCGTGCACTTGAAAGCTAGGATTCGTAAATAATTACCTTCAGTTGCCCTTTTTATGTTCATTATAATCTTTCAAACGCAAAAGGGATGAACATGATACAGCCAAGTTTACTAACTCATAAATCGATTTCGTGAATAGTCTAAAAGCTTTTCATAATCGAAGTAAATTTGCTAGCGTGCAAACTAATTTCGTAAAATACGTTTATGAATTCGAAAACGACTTCGTCTCTACTTAAAGGCTTCGTATAAACGTAATACGTTTATTAACTCGTAAAACGATCTCTTTTTAGACTTAAAAGCTTCTTATAAGGGCAATAAGTTGGTTAATACTTAAACGACTTTACTTTAAACTTAAAGGTTTCTTATAAAGGTAACAGTTTACCAAATCGTAAAACGACTTATTTTCTAACTCAAATGCTTTGTATGAACGTAATAAGTTTATTAAATCGTAAAACGATTTCGTTTTCAACTCAAAATCTTCTTAATAACGTAAAACGATTGCTAACTCATAAAACGGCTTCGCTTTTTAGCTAAAATCTTCCTTTAAATGTAATATGTATGCTAAATCGTAAATCGCAACTCGTTTGAAACATAACGTGTTTGGTTAATGCTTAATTCAAACTAAGTTCGAAGCTTAAAGGCTTCTCATAAACGTTGTAAGTCTATTAACACATAAATCGACTTCCTTTGCAACTTCAAAGCTTCTTAAAACGTAATAAGCTTGTTAAGTTGTAAAACGTTGTCGTTTCTAACTTAAAAGCTTCATATAAATGTAATACGGCTACTAACTCACAAAATGACTTCGTTTTTAACTTAAGAACTTCTTATAGACGTAAAATGTTTGCTATTTTGTAAAACGACTTCATTTTTGCCTTAAAAGTTTCGTATAAATGTAATACGTTTATTAACTTGTAAAACGACTTTCCTTTAAACTTAAAAGTTTCTTATAAACGTAACACGTTTACTAAATCGTTAAGCGACTTAGTTTCTAACTTGAATGCTTCGCATAAACACAACAAGCTTACTAAATCGTAAAGCGACTTCGTCTTTAACTAAAAGGTTCTTTATAAACATAATAAGGTTGCCTAACCATAAAACGACTTTGCTTTTGACTTGAAAGCTTCGTATAAGCGTAATAGGGTTGCTAAATCATAAAACCGACTTCGTTTTTAACTTAAATGCTATGTGCTAAATCATAACTTAGATACTTAGTTAGCGATAAATGTAAACTAGATTCGTTTGAAAATTCCATTTTAAACTCAAGATGCGTGTGAGGATAAACTGAAGGCTTAAAATGTTCCCAAACGATCTTCAATGCTAACTGGTTTGATATGAAAATCAAAAGCAACTTTAGAGAGTTGTATTCAGTTCTAAATCATGAAAGCCACCATTTTAACACATCTGGCAACCTTTCAAGAATACATTGGTTCTGCCCTAGCATAGCAATGTTTAAATTCATTTGTTTGTCCACACATACAATCGAATTCATACAACAATAATCCAATCTACCAATTCAGTAAACTGATTCATATAACTATTATTCGAAATCCTTAAAATAAGAGGGATTAAAGGTTCACCCACCTCGAATTCAAGCTATATGCGGGCAAATTGGCTAGATTGAAGCTAAATTTCGAACTTCACACTCTCAGAAAATCTGCTGACTTCGCGTGAGGTTCGAATCACCACCAAACCAAAACCCTAACTCGATTTTTCTGAGAAATTAAACACGATTAGGAAGAATCTAGGTCAAGAATGCAATTTATAGATGAAGGAGGAGTTCAAAATCACCTTGCATACACCGCGGTTGCCCGGTGTTCAGCTCGTACACGCCCACAATCAGCCCAACCGTGGCTGATTCTCATCCCACTGCACGGAATCAAGGCCACCGGCACCTGGGTTGGTCGGGTTGGGCTCGGTTTCACCAGTCGTGGTGCATCGAAGGAGGAGAGGCGAAGGAGGAGATGAGGAACGGGGAAAGCAGAGCAATGAACGGGAAGAAGAAGAAGAAGAAAGAGGAAAGAGAGAGAACACGGGGCGGGTCGCAGCACTGAGAAGGAAGGAAGCCACGAGCAGAAATTACTAAGTTACCCCTGATTCATGTTCGATAACGCTAGTCTACTTCGTAACCTGAATTCTAAACCCAAATCGATAATATGATCCTTCATCAACTATTTGTTCCCAATATCTCTAGGTTCGATTTAATAACATCGAACTATTTCTAAGGTTGACAACCTAATCGTATTTGGGTTCCTAATGGATTTAGTACTCGTTAATAACTATTAATAACGCTTATTAAAATTATCGAAAGATTTTCAAAACTAATAACAATAACATTATTATTGGCGGCAAAACTATTCTTTTTAATAAAATCAACACTCACATGGGCACATAGAAAATAATTTTAGCTCATATGGCTAATAAAATACGGTTTTTATAAGGTAAAAGGCATCAATTGCTAAATCATCAGTCGAATTTCCAAGTCTCTAATCCTAAACCGAAGTACTTAATATAATCGCTCACCCACTTACTCGCCCTTAATTATATTAAGGATCGATTTAGTTAATTACATAAATAATCCCAAGGTTCGACAATCTAGTCGTACTCGCTTTGGTTGGAGCTTCAAGAAATCAAAGGCTATTCAACTTATACAACTTCAGACAATTTATTTGGGGCGTGAGATTGGATAGGTTAATAACTTGGGCAATAAAGTAGTGGTAGGTTGGCAAATACTAAAATAAAATTTTCTAACTCAACAGGTATAATATTTGATAAGCAAGTACGACAAAAATGCGGGTCTCACATTTCTCCCCCACTTATAAAAAGTTTCGTCCTCGAAACTTATACGTTTTGATCATATGATGCGAAATAAATCCATATATACTTATATAAAAAGGAAGTACTTGAAGAAAGATTTCTTACTGACTTTCATACACATCATGGAGCTGTGAGATTGGAGGAGTCATTTTCTTGCTTGGAGATTGTTGCCGCCTTGCTTATTTGCTGACTGAGTACTTTGATTAGCTTGCATATTTTCCTGTACTTTCTTCGGACATTGGTTTTGGTAATGTTCAATTTCTCCACACCCAAAGCACGCCCCAGTTAATCTTACATAAGGTCCATTGTGGAGCTTGCCACATGTATTGCACCGAGGCCTTGGCTCATATGGAGTGCGGTCCTTCTGAGATTGATTATTGGAGTTAGGCTTCCTCCCATTCCCACGTACTCCTCCTTGTGAGCTCTCAACCTCACGCTTCCTTTTTTGTTGCATAGGTAACTCAAATGCCTCAGACTCCTCTCTAACACGCTCCACTTTGATAGCTTTTTGGTACATCGTTTGGAGATTTGGGAAGATTAGTGCAGCCATGTTTGTTTTCAACTTGGATTTGAGGCCTCTCTCAAATCGTTCCATTTTCATTTCCTCATTCGCCACTTGATGAGGAACAAACCAACTCAATTTATTAAATTTAGACATATACTCAATAACTAGCATTTTTCCTTACTTTAAATCCAAAAATTCCAGCTCCTTAGCCCATTTTACCTCCTTAGGATAATATTTTTCATCTAATAATCCCTTGAACTGCGCCCAAGTTAGTGGTTGCTCACCTTCTTTTGGCTTAACGGTATCCCACCAAAAACTAGCATCTTTCTCAAATAAGTGAGCTGTGAACCTCACTTTATAATTGGCAGGACACTCTATGACTTCGAACAATCCTTCAATCTTTCTCTTCCAGTACTCATACTGAATTGGGTCTGGTGTTCCGTCAAACGTAGGTGGCTTAAGCTTCAGAAATTTAATTAGCATCTCCATCCCATCATTTGGAGGCGGAGGTGGAGGAGGATTTTGCCTCTCTTCCGACATATCGTATACTATCTTAACTCCTGCACTCGTAATAAGACTCCAGGTCACTTATGTGCGTCATACACATGTATTACTTATAAACGAATCTCCATCAGCCCCCTCCTAGTAAGCTTACAATAATTTAACACTTAACACTTAACACTTAATATACAACATACATCGCATAGCACATAACACGTAGCACATAACATATAACTCTTAGCACATAAAAACATATTAGCGAGTCAAATCTCATTTTCTTTTATCATTTTATAAAACCCTATAGCTCTGATACCATCAAATGTAACACCCCCGACCTCACGCGGGTCGTGTTACACGCCACAGCCTTCCACTGGGGAAAGACTGTTAAGGTAATTTGCTTAACCCTATTTGAAACATAACCTATTGAGACTTAATATTTAAAACTTAAGCCACTATAACATAATTGGGTCTTGAGTTTAACCCTAGGGCTAGGAATGTTAGGATTTTCTTAATTTCTGGGGCAAAACGGGCAGAGTTTCCCCTGAAAACTGACCATTTCCCCAGGCCTAAGCCTTACATTACATCCCTGCAATTTAAAAAGGTACTAAATAACACCAACAACTCAACGGCTACTCGCCGGAGTTCACAACTCTACGGGCCACACGCCCGGAGGATACAGAGCTTTCTATTTTTCATAAACCTTACAAAAGATAAATTATTACATAACCTCACAAACATAATCAATATTACATAATCACGTCATAATCAAACCAAGCAAGTCCACCCTTGTTGCACTCCACGCGTCAATCACATACCTGTCGATCTGGGAAAAGGGGAAAAGTAATGGGAATAAGCAACCACCGCTCAGTGAGTAAACCCTCTCTCCCAAAACATACTTAAAATACATATTAACTTACGCAAGCCTTTCGTAATTCATTTTAGTTGAAGAGCTTTCACATAATACATCATATTTGAATCATAAATCGAGTGAAGGAATAATCATACCAAAAGGCTTAACTTTAGAAGAAACCGTAATGCGTTGACTTAACATAATAAAGTTACGTAAACCCGGAAACATAGCATAAAAGGGTTTTACACATAAGTTTCACTTACCGAAAATCATACATGGTAACTTATTCACGTAGATGAGGAGACTAGACTCTTAGAGGTACTTTGTTACTGTCATCCCGAGTCGGCCAAACTCGAGCGGCAACATACGCCTATCCGGACAGACATCATACTATGCTGAGACATAATTTTCATACTTAGGCTTCAGGCGGGAATCAAACCACCATCCCTGAATCTATCAAAACGAAACATATGTGATACCAGACGGGAACTAAGCCACCATCCCTGGGTCTCAGACTTAAGCTTAAAGTTTCTAGAGTAGCTCCTTCACGTACACATAGACATAAACATAACCATTTGTACACATACATACTTATACTTATTCATATATATATATTAGGAACATATAGCATTCATACACATACATACTTAGTAGACAAACATGCTTATACGTATTCATATATAGGTTTTATGAACTTAAAACATGAAAATATAATTTTCTTATGACTTTAGCTTCAGGCAAACAACGAGAAAGGCCTCTTAGAAATATGGTGAGTGTACTAACTCACGATTCAAAACTTGGTAGTTACTAGCGTGCACTTGAAAGCTAGGATTCGTAAATAATTACCTTCAGTTGCCCTTTTTATGTTCATTATAATCTTTCAAACGCAAAAGGGATGAACATGATACAGCCAAGTTTACTAACTCATAAATCGATTTCGTGAATAGTCTAAAAGCTTTTCATAATCGAAGTAAATTTGCTAGCGTGTAAACTAACTTCGTGAAATACGTTTACGAATTCGTAAAACGACTTAGTTTCTAATTTAAAAGTTTCGTATAAATGTAATTAGTTTACTAAATCGTAAAACGATTTCATTCTCAACTTAAAAGCTTCTTAAAGACGTAAAACGTTTGTTAATTTGTAAAACGTCTTCGTTTTAAACTTATAAGCTTTTTAGAAACAAAGATAAGATTTGTTAACGCATAAATCGGCTTCATAAATAACTTAAAGACTTCTTATAACGTAAATTGTTTACTAAATCGTAAAATGACATAGTTTCTAACTTAAATGCTTCGTGTAAATGTAAAACGACTGCTAACTCAAAAAACGACTTCACTTTTTTAGCTAAAAGCTTCTTTTAAATGTAATATGTCTGCTAAATCGTAAATCGAAGCTCGTTAGAAACATAACGTGTTTAGTTAATGCTTAATTCAACTAAGTTCGAAGCTTAAAAGCTTCTCATAAACGTTATAAGTCTATTAACACATAAAACGACTTCCTTTGAAACTTCAAAGCTTCTTAAAAACGTAATAAGCTTGTTAAGTCGTAAAACGATTTCGTTCCTAACTTTAAAGCTTCATATAAACGTATTACGGCTACTAACTTGCAAAATGACCTCGTTTTTAACTTAAGAACTTCTTATAGACATAAAACGTTTGCTAGTTTATAAAACGACTCCATTATTGACTTAAAAGTTTCGTATAAACGTAATACGTTTATTAACTTGTAGAACGACTTCACTTTAAACTTAAAAGTTTCTTATAAACGTAATATGTTTACTAAATCGTAAAGCGACTTAGTTTCTAACTTGAATGCTTTGCATAAACACAATAAGCTTACTAAATCGTAAAGCGACTTCGTCTTTAACTAAAAGGCTCTTTATAAACATAATAAGGTTGCCTAATTATAAAACGACTTTGCTTTTAACTTGAAACCTTCGTATAAGCGTAATAGGGTTGTTAAATCATAAAAACGACTTCGTTTCTAACTTAAATGCTATGTGCTAAATCATAACTTAGATACTTAGTTAGCGATAAATGTGAACTAGATTTGTTCGAAAATTCCATTTTAAACTCAAGATGCGTGTGAGGATAAACTGAAGGCTTAAAATGTTCCCAAACGATCTTCAATGCTAACTGGTTTGATATGAAAATCGAAAGCAACTTTAGAGAGTTATATTCAGTTCTAAATCATGAAAGCCACCATTTTAACATATCTGGCAACCTTTCAAGAATACATTGGTTCTGCCCTAGCATAGAAATATTTAAATTCATTTGTTTGTCCACATATACAATCGAATTCATACAACAGCAATCCAATCTACTAATTCAATAAACTGATTCATGTAACTATTATTCGAAATCCTTAAAATAGGAGGGATTAAAGGTTCACCCACCTCGAATTCAAGCTATATGCGGGCAAATTGGCTAGATTGAAGCTAAATTTCGAACTCCACACTCTCAGAAAATCTGTTGACTTCGCGTGATGTTCGAATCACCACCAAACCAAAACCCTAACTCGATTTTTCTGAGAAATTGAACACGATTAGGAAGAATCTAGGTCAAGAATGCAATTTATAGATAAAGGAGGAGTTCGAAATCACCTTGCATGCACCGAGGTTGTCGGGTGTTCAGCTCGTACACGCCCAGAATCAGCCCAACCGTGGCTGATTCTCGTCTCACCGCACGGAATCAAGGCCACCGGCACCTGGGTTGGTCGGGTTGGGCTCGGTTTCGCCAGTCGTGGTGCGTCGAAGGAGGAGAAGCGAAGGAAGAGATGAGGAACAGGGAAAGCAGAGCAATGAACGGGAAGAAGAAGAAGAAGAAAGAGGAAAGAGAGAGAACTCGGGGGGGGGTCGCGGCACTGAGAAGGAAGGAAGCCACGAGCGGAAATTACTAAGTTACCCCTGATTCATGTTCGATAACGCTAGTCTACTTCGTAACCTGAATTCTAAACCCAAATCGATAATATGATCCTTCATCAACTATTTGTTCCTAAATATCTCTAGGTTCGATTTAATAACATTGAACTATTTCTAAGGTTGACAACCTAATTGTATTTGGGTTCCTAATCGATTTAGTACCCGTTAATAACCGTTAATGACGCTAATTAAAATTATCGAAAGATTTTCAAAACTAATAACAATAACATTATTATTGGCGGCAAAACTATTCTTTTTAATAAAATCAACGCTCACATGGGCACATAGAAAATAATTTTAGCTCATATGGCTAATAAAATACGGTTTTTATAACGTAAAAGGCATTAATTGCTAAATCATCAGTCGAATCTCCAAGTCTCTAATCTTAAACCGAAGTACTTAATATAATCGTTCGCCCACTTACTCGCCCTTGATTATATTAAGGATCGATTTAGTTAATTACATAAATAATCCCAAGGTTCGACAATCTAGTCGTATTCGCTTTGGTTGGAGTTTCAAGAAATCGAAGGCTATTCAACGTATACAATTTCAGACAATTTATTTGGGGCGTGAGATTGGATAGGTTAATAACTTGGGCAATAAAGTAGTGGTATGTTGGCAAATACTAAAATAAAATTTTCTAACTCAACAGGCATAATATTTGATAAGCAAGTACGACAAAAATGCGGGTCTCACACCGACTCTGATTGAAATAGTGAGAATATTCAATAATTCTCACTTTTATAGTCTCTACCATTTTATCAGTCATTTTATTTATTGTCTTTCCAAAACTTGCACATGTAACATCATCATAATCATGATAAGGACAACTGTAAGCATTATGATCAAAAGACTCACAATAATCACACAAAATAAGGGCACACAAGAGTAATATTGGTGGTCGTATGAATCGATAAAGTGATCCTGTGGTGAGGATTAGCAGGAAAAACATACTCACCATGAGTAGGGTCTCCTAAGTTCCCTCTAGCTTGTTCAAACTCATAAGTATCCCAAGCTAACTTTTCAAAAAAAAAATCAAACCTCATCTTGCATTCTCGACAATAATCCTAATAAACCTCCACGACACATAGATTCAACGTGACCTCGGAATTTAGCATTTAGACCCATAGTAATAACTTCACAAATTTTCCATTTTTTGATAACTTTGGTCCAACTAAGCACGAAAATCGTTAATTCTCGATAGATAACTCCAAAAAGTTCATGCTCAAATTGTGAGAAATTAAAAACTGGCGTTCTTGAAACTCTTTTTCCAATTTTAAGAAATTTTCAATTTTTTAGATTTTCAATTTTATTTCAATTTTTTTTAGGGTTTTTTTTGGGGGGGTCAATGACTTTAACACACTAATTCAAAAATAATTCGTAAAACAAAAAAAAAGACACTTACATAATTAAATTAACAAAACAAAATAAAGTAATAAGAATAAAACTATATTACCAAAGAAAAGAAAGATCAAAAGGACCTAAAAAAACAAGAAGTAACCTAACACAAAAAACCGAAAAGAAACACACCGAGAAAGCACAAGCATCATTTTTTTTCCTCTTTTTTTTACACAAAAAATAAAAAATAGAAAATAGGCTAAATAAAAACAAAACTAGAAAACACCACCTAAACTAAAAGAAATAGAAAATAAACTAAAATCTAAACAAGCAAAAGTTACAATTAAAATAGAAAATCAAACTCCAAAATTAGAACACTATACACAAAAAATTTAGCATAATCATAGGGAACATGAATACATTTTTTCTTAATTTTTTCTATCCCAGAATAGTGCAGAAAAATCAGAACAGAAAATTATGTCCAAAAATTGCTGAAAATTCCATAAATGGCTAAATTTCCAATGTAACCACATGAAATCTTATAGCTCCCTTGTATTCGTCAAACACTTAATAGTCTAACAACCCCTCCGTGCCTCGAAAAATTCTTCTTTAAGGATCCTTTAACATGCAATCTAGCAAGACTAAAAAAAAGAATCAATTGCTGAAAATTGAATCAGTCAATGGTGTGAATCTTCCTGAATTCTAAAAAGTAAGGCTCCATTTGGACCTTAGAAAATTTCAAAGAAAGAAAAAAATTTGAGAAAGTTACTTTTTTTCTTGTGTTTGGTTTAGAGAAAATCACAAAGAAAAAAATAAGGAGAAAAATTTGCTAAAAAAATTGTTAGAAATAAGTGATAAAATTTTCCTCAGAAAATTGCGAGGAAAGTTTGAGGAAAATTCCCAATCTCCTCCAATCTTACATTGTTTAGATGACATCAACATGGTTCAAATAGTTCATCAACATTCAAATTTCTCATCCAAATTCTTGTATTTTTTCTTCAATGCAAACAAGGGAAAAAAACTCATGTTGTCCCTACTTTTTTTTCCTTCACATTTTTTTTTCCTTCAACTTGTCTTTCCACCACATTTTTTAAGAACCAAACGAAGCCTAAATCTACGAATACTTTAAAAGAAAAACGGTATGGCTCAAATGGTAAAACTAAAATAAGAAATCAAGAGATAATGCAAGGGATTGTGATTCCTATAACATTTAGATGATCATTGGGTATTAAACTATGAAAACAGATAAAACTAAATTAAATTGAAAAGCTAAACTCAAATTTCTAAAAGATAAGAACAACACTACAAAACTTGGTAAGGGCCATATTAGAAGTTGAATTATTCCCTCAATCACTCCCCCCCCCCCCCCCCCCCCCCCCCCCCAAAAAAAAAAACGCACACGCGGGGAAGAAGAAATGTGAAAGTAGAGACTATAAGTAGGACCTGTGGGGAAATAGTGCTTTAGGCTTTCATCTCTCCACATGATGTCTGATCCTGATCTCTCCACATGATGTCTTCCCCTGCATTGTCACTACTGGAAAAAAGATTTTTAATGACGAACAAATTGGTCATTAAAAGCATAGTATATCGTCATTAAAAGTTTTAATGACCAAAAAGAAGTTGGTTACTGTTCGTTGTTATTGGTCCCGTCGTTAATAGTTTTAACGATGAGTTAAAATTTTTTGTCATTATTTTAAGTAACGACCAAATAAGATGTCATCGTTATTGGTTGAATAAATAACAACAACCAACATACTAATAGCGACCAACTTATTTGTCATTGCTAAAAAACAAAAAATTAAAACATCCAAAATCGCAATCAATCACGAGAACAATGGGTTCGTCGTTACTACTTTGATGAAACATAACAACAAACTTTTTCGTCGTTGAAGCACGAATAAGCCAAATAGTAACAATTAATTTGTTTTATCATTAATAACATTATATAGCAATATTTACAATTAATTTTTGAACAATATGTTAAACAATTGATTAGTGAAGCATACAAAAACTAGTATAACTTGAAACCTGAATTAAAATGTAATCTATTGAATTGAATGCCATCGATTTGTAGATAGTTATTAGAAAGCATAACTAAAGTAATTAACTAAAGCATATTGAAACCGCTAATGTCATGGAAAGTGAAAAGTTGTTCTCAAAGTCGACATCTAATTAGTACATAGAAATGTAAAGTGAAAGAAAAATGAAATAAAGACGCCTAATGACCCTATATCTTCATCAATCTTGATAAAAATTGGGGAAGTATTAAACTCGATCGAACAACGCTCATCTTCAAGCATCCAAAAAAAGACGGATAAGCATTAATAATGTCAGAAAATGACGTCAATAAATTAAGTTATACGGAAACTTTCAACTACAAGTTTAATACACTTACTTCAATGGAAAGAAGAAAAAGACAAATATGAGCTAGGTAACCACAAGCCATGATAGCCCTTACTTGGACGAATGCAACTGTAACAACATTACCAAATGATCCTCAATAATAACATCTAATAGCTTCATCAACCAAAACTTTGAGAATATATATGCCATGAACAAAGTCACAACAAACTTGTAGAGAAATGGGTTCCTATTCTCTGTCTCTTTCTTCTGCTTTGGCATGCTCTTTACCAACAGGCTGTGGGAACCTCAAGAAACGGGTTGTCAAGTTAGCAGATTGTAACTCATCAGCAAATGAAAAGCTCAGTGTTGAGTGTGATGACTGTGGGACTAAAAAGAAACCCACAAGTAACTGGACAAAAGTGCTCAACCCATTAATTACGGACTATCTCAGATTGCGCATATTAGAACCCTGTGACATGGATGAAAATAACAGCTGCACCAGCAAATCAAACTAAAATTCAACCTCAGGAATTTTAATTGTGTTTTTCCCCTATTTTCAGACCAACATCACAGGATAATTTTTTAAAATGTACCTAATCTCTCCAACAAGAAGACAAGCAACTGTGTAAGATACTTGGAGACAGGTCCAAGTACCACTGGGGCAGGACACCCATAGCCATATGAGATCACAATGAAAAGTCCACCGCTACCAATACATTGGCAAGTTAAGGAGAAAGATTCAGAAGATTGCAATACAACGGCAATTCATACCTTAAGGAGACAAGTTGAAAAGATTGGAAACAGAGAAGGGAATTATAAGAATTAAAATCTAAACTGAGATTCTGACCTGGTGACCCATGTTTGGCATTTGAAGAAAACGGAATGCAAATGTCTAATCGCTGGAAAACTGTATCCTTGAAATTCGCCATTTCGGCTTCAACTAACTCCACACAATTTTGAAGTTTCTCTGCTTCTACTTCAACTGTAGCCCAACGATCAACAAGAACTTCATTTTTTTCCTAGTAGCATTAAGTTATGCTTTAAGCTCGACTCTACTAGAATATGGCCCTCTTATGTCCTTTGCCTTTACTCCCCCTCCTGAGCCAACCACTTGGTCACTGGATTTTGATTTGAAAACCTTTGCAGCAATATATACACTAAAAAGCAAGTGTTATGCACAAACCTGCTACTAAATGAATATAGTTTCTGATCTGTTTGTGGGAATCAATAGATCGGAGTTCCTAAATTAACTAGAAAGCCATCATGAAAGAACAATAACTCACCAAAGAAAAAATACATTTGAAATTTTAAAGTAAGATGGAAACACACTTTCAAGTCAAAAAAAAAAAAAAAAAAGGAAGAAGAAGAAATGAAGCATATGAATGACTAAAGTAACCCACCATGGCCAAGTGTTCCAGTTAGTTGCCTCTGTCATGCCATTGCTGACAAACATGCTACTAAGTGATGCCTCCCTATAGAACGGTGGCGACAAAGAGAGTCTCAAGGAATTAGTGAATATAACCAACTAGCATTAAGAATTTCATCATTGGACCAAAGACAAGCCAGAGGCATACTACCACAAAGAGAAAGTGTACTATTAAAAAAAGCAGTTTTTGTAATTGCCAAATGTTTTGTTAATCCCCTCCTAAGAACCATATCCTAACTTTTATCTAGAGAATATCCAATAATAGCTTCCATTGAATGATAACAGAATTGGATCCTAAAAACAATAATACTTTTGAATGATCATGAGTAATCAAATGAAATAAAGCAGCTTGGTAAGAACCTATACCAAGGGCTAACATCATATAATTAAATTGAGACATTGTAGAATATGTTAAACTTCTCTTAATGTGTTTTTGAGCAAGAGCTAAAGTAACTCCCAATAGCATAGTTATTATACGTATAAAAGATCTTCCATTCATTATGTAAAGTATAACTACAAAAAGAGGAAGAAGACGAGTAACTAGAAAAATCCCTGTTACTACTATGGTAGCAGCATGTATGAAAGCTGAAATAGGAGTAGCCCCTCCTATTGCATCAAGTAGCCATACATGGAGAGAAAATTGGGTAGATTTAGCAATTGCACTAGCAAATAACAAGAAAGTGCATAAAATACCAAATTAAAATGGATCTTATTATAGTTAATTAAGTCATTAAATATTTATGTTGTAAATTCCGCAAGTATACGGTTTATCATTGTAACGCTTACAGATGTTGTCCTCAGGGATGGGTCGAAGTTAGGTTGCTAAAATTACTAAACTAATGCACAATTACAAATTGAAAATTGATTCAACTTATTCAATTAACTAACCTTCAACCATTATCAAACTAAATCCAGGGACTAGTATCATGAGTCAATTTCATACCAATTTCCAGTAAATTCAAATCGAAAAGGTGAACTTGAAGCCAAACCTTATACCAAATGCATTCAACCCGAAATCAGAACAAAAACCAAAATTTTGTTTGCGATTTCTGGGAAGGGAGTCGAAATCAATAACATCATGAGTATCAAATCATGACAAATAAAGAACCCGAATCAAAATTTCAACACGAGAGCTTGTAAAATTCAACACAATACTCAAAATTACAAAGAAAACCCATAATCTAATTGCACTATTTTGAGGACTAAGAACAAATTCTGAAAACTAGGAAAATAAACACAACCCAAATTGAAAACTAAAGAAAACTTCCCCCTTGAACTCTTCAGACCTTCCCCTCTGCACTCGAATCAAGATCTCCATTTGCTACTTGTAACCGCTGACTGAGTTGGTGATGATTGACGAGTGAATTGAAGGAATGGGATTAATGGAGGAAAGAGAAAGAGAATGCCACGGCTATGGGGAAGAAGAGGAGTCAACCAGCGGTCATGAGCAGCAAGAAGAAAAAGGGGCGGAGGAAACGCGTACTGGGCCACGAAAACAAGCCCAGCTAGGAAATAAAAAAAGAAGGGAGGTTGGGCTGGACTTCGAGTGAAACGGGCTTTTGGTCTGGCCTGAGAGAGAAAGACAGAGAGCTACTGATGAGGGAGAGGGGAAAAAGATGGGCCGCGAACAGGCCCAGGGAGGAGAGAGGGAGAAAAGAAAAAAAATGGCAGACTAGACTTGGGCCACTGAGCAGGAAAATTGGGCCCGAAGTGAGGAGGATGAGGGAGAGAGAATAAGGGGAAGGGAAAGAATGGGCTGTGGTTCTGGGCCTGGTCTCTCTTTTTTCTCCCCTTCTTCCTTGTCCTCTTCAATCTGATTCAACTCTTACACTTGTTCGAACGAATTTATTTATTTTTTTCGAGGCGTTTTCAGTTCCGACAAAATAAATAAAAACATTATTAAAATTCTAATTTAATAATTTATTTTGAGCAAATATTAAACAATAAAAGGATATAAAATATCATAATTTATAGTTTAACAAACACCGTCACACCTAATTTTTTCCATCCTCTAGTAAAATAAGACTAAAAATCCTAGAAAATAAAATCTAACTCACTTTCATAGGAATTATGGTTGCACTTAGCATGTACAACAAGCCCTTTAAACCCCTTGGTTACTCCTATTAGACCAGTAAGGTCTCGAGAGGGTTTGTAGAAGAAGTACCCACAAAATCTATGAAAGAAAACAAAAACAGAAAATTGAAAATCCTTTTACTTTCTTTTTTCACAAAAATTTATTTATACAACACTAAGGAAAATATATACACATATTCCAATCAACCACATCACTCAAGTAACCTAAGCACTAGATCGCATATATACATAATGCACACATTAAACCCTTTATGTCACTATGATGTCTATACACAATCTTTTACCCCACTTAAGAAATTATGTACAAGCATGACTTGTAGAATCTCACTTTAGAAAAATGTGGAACACTCCCACTCATGTGTTCAAAATTAACAAGGTTCACTCAACTCTCTTTCAATCATACAAAGTACCATAAGCTTCCTAAGATTCTCAATTTTCCACCACTAGAGCATAATATGGAAAATAATAATCAAGAAGACATTTGAGGATTGTGATGGGGCTAAAAGTTAGGGTAAAAGGTTAGGAGAGGGACAAACGATTTAGGAAATGAGGAGCTAAAAGTCATAGCTAATGAGCAACCAACATTTACACCGATTATAATGAGCACTCACTCTCTAAAAACACAAAATAAGAACACATTCCGTAATGAACTGACCATTAGAAATAAGTATACAAGGATACATCCATGCCAAATACTCTTATTCACAACTTGTTTTTGGAATTTTTGAGATTTTTTTTTCAACTTTTTTTTTTTCATTTTTCCTAGGAAACTTCTTTGTTAGCTTTCTTGCTTTTTCCTTTTTGTTCTCATGAAACGAAATGAATGAATGGCATGTACAACAACAATACAACTCAGTTCCAATCGGTCACCATGATACATCCCATCATATACCAAAATCAACCACCAAATTCATAAAATACCCACAAGTTACCCACCAAATGATAAAGTGTTGCCCCACTAGCCTTCGCTTAGGTATAGGAAATATGTTTAGGCCAAGGGTTAAAGTGAAGGGTTCACAACAAAAAAGTCAAGGCTCAAAGGAGTTAACAAAGCGTGAAACAGTCAAAATTTGGGGGCAATTTGGCCATGTAGCTCACAAAACAAGTAATTCCTCTATTATCTTATCATAACGCACATGTTAAATGTGATTTCAAAGAGAATCAAAGCAAGTTCTAGAGATGTAATTATGGAAGAGACACACGTAAAAGAAAAACGTGATACTAAAGATGATGAATTAGTCCATGAGGCTCAAAATCTCATGAGGTATCTACCTAAGTCAAGCTTGCTTAAGTAATGTTAGGGGTTATAGATCGTATACAAATATCATACTTTAGGACTAAATTCTATTAATGCGGACAACATCTATATATAACCTAATACTAAGGTACAAGAGAACGTAATCAATCAGAATAGTACATATATTCCCCAAAAACAAAGCAAAAATCTTTTTGGATTTTTAAATTCAAATTTTTCTTCCAAATTTTGAAAGTTTCCCCACCCCCACACCTAAATCAGACAATGTTCTCATTGGAAGTGGAAGCAAACATAAAACACAACCAAAAAGAAAAATAGAAGAAAAACAAGATTCAAAAACAAAAAGGACACAACCCTAAAATTCAAACAGAAAACAATAAAAAATAAAATAAAGCCATAAATATATACAAAATAAAACAAAATTAAAAGAGGAGATAAAGAGGAACGTGTATACTAGGTCAGATGCGGAATAACACCTAAGCTATAGCCTCTTGAAATATGCTTAGATAGAGGCCCATGGAGTATCAGCCACTGCATATTAAGCGAAGCATTGCTACTCAAATCAAATCCCATTAGCACACAAAGTGGCTTATCGAATAGCTAAGAACAACTCTCTACAAGAGTACAACAAAAGAAAGCAGAGAGTTGACTGCTGGAAACAAATAGCTCCTAATTCAGCATGATGCTTAATTTAGTTGTGATGCTCATGTCTAACTCACTAGGTCTCTTAGATTCTTCACCATCCTCAAACTCAAAAGAATCATTCAAAGTGGTGGGTGGGACAAAAAGAAACTAGAAAATCATCAGTGGCATCCTTAGGTGAGCTAAATTTAGGTGCAAGGTCATGCGATATAGATAGATGGAGATCACTCTCTTTTTCTAGGCTAGGTAAAGACATGGCATCATTCCAGTCAGGCCTAATAAGATAAGAGGGCTCAAAATCATCATAAAGACTAACTTCAGGCTTAGGAGATCCTAAACTAAAATTAGGCTCACTATAATTGTCCCTCCTCTGATTGAAACATTGAGAATATTCAGCAATTCTCTGTTTCATTTTCTCTACCATTTTATCAGTCAATTCATTTATCATCTTTTCAGCACTTGCACATGTAGCATCAATGTAAGCACGATATGGACAAGTATGAGCATCATAATCAAAAGACTCACAGCAATCACACAAAATAGGAGGCACATAAGTGTGAGATGGGTTATATAAATCTATAAAGTGATCCAGAGGTAAGGACTAATAGGAAAAATAGACTTGCCATGAGTAGGATATCCTACAGTGCCTCTAGCTTGTTCAAGCTCATAAGTATTCCAAGCTAATTTTTCAAAGAAATCTCATGCCTCATCTTGAGTCCTAGTTAATAATCCTAGTACAGCTCCAGGATAAATAGACTCAATATTCCCTTTAGATTCAACATTTAGACTCACAACAGTGACCTCACAAATTTTTCATTTTGCAAAATTTTGATTCAATTGAGCACAATAATTATTAAGTCTCGATAAATAATTCCAGAAAGATTCATGCTCTAATTGTGGGAAATTGAGAATTGCATTCTTGAAACCCCTTTTTTTTTAATTTTAAGAATTGTTCAATTTTCTTTTAGATTTTCAATTTTTAAAGGTTTTTTTTTTAAGGAAAGAAAATGTCTCTTGGAGGCTAATTACACACTAATAACTAAAACCAAAAAGAAAGACACTCAAATAATTAAGTTAACAACACAAAATAAACTAACAAAAAAAAAAACTATATTACAAAAAGAAAAGAAAGACCCAAAAGACTCAATCAACAAGAATCGACCTAACATAAAAAACCAAAGAGGACCACAGACACAAGGCTTGTACACCGTTTTCTTAAATCAAAAATCTAAAATAAAATAAAAGAAAAAATAAAATATAATAGAAAACAAGACTCCTAAAATCAGAATTCTATATATATTTTTTTTCAAATTTTTTCGGTCTCCAAATAGTGTAGAAAAATCCAAATAGAAAATTAATTCAAAAAATCACAGAAAATTCTAGACAATTCTAAAAATTCCACAAAAATTCATACAGACTCTAAAAATCATGAGGTATCCACCAAAATATCAGTACAGGCAAATTCAGACCAGAAATGCTCTGAATAATTGAAACAGAATACAAAATTGATAAAAAAAAAACCTACACTCGAATGTTGTCCATATTTTGCTTCTGCACCAAACTGAATCAGATTAGTATTGTTTTTTTCCCTTCTCTTTTCAGCAGTTAAGTAATCAAGCAAAAATCTAAACTAAAATGACCAAAAGCAAAAATTAAAATATCAATGCTAATCAAAAATCAAAAGAAATCTAAAATAAATTAAAACAACTAAAACTAAACTAACACACACAAAATCAAAAATAAAAAACACGAAACGAAAATCAAATTGACGCAAATGACGCTGTAACCGCAAATTTCAAGTCTAGATCGAATTAAGACAAGAAATGTGGAGCAAATTTAATTTTTGTATTTATAATAAAAATGGGTACAATCTCTGAATATATGGTTACAAATGAACAAATTAAACTCCTCTGATTCGATCTCATGTTTGTGACTTGATGGAGAGTCAAAATAGTTTGAATTTCAATCAAACGTATGATTCAATCTCTAGAGTAAACGACACGTTTTGATGTACTTGTTGTCTCTTTTTAGAGGGTCTTCTGCGGGAGAAAATTTTTTTTATCCTCGAATGAGGGGGGCTATATTTATAGAGAGGAGCTTCCCCTCTCTTTTAGGGTTTGGAGATTAATAACCTTCTTGGGTCAATAGATGAGCCTTGAACTTAGGCCGATGACTTGAGAGTCTATTTAAATTGATAACTTGGTGGTCAACTAGGCCACTGACTTGATACTCTTGCGGAGCCATTGATTCGAGACTTTGTTGGGGTTGTTGACTTAGTAGTCGTTTGAACCAAAATAATTAAATTAATTAATCAGACTAGCTGACATTAATTAACTTAAATTATTTAGTGATGTGGCACACATTTAATTTTTTTGTGCCTACAAATTGCCCCATCAAGACTAGGTTATGTGCCAACTTGGTGTTTAAGTGCAACTGCCGTCTCGACATATATCTTTTGGGCTCGTTGTCCACGCAGGCCATCAACTTAATTTGTCGCGTTGTCGATTTGACAGGTGCCATTTTTTTTTACCGATCTAACATACTGTTGACATAGCTATTTCCACTTTTATGTCGCACATTTTTTTTCTGACTGCTAGTTTGAAGAGAGGATTTTTTTTTTTTTTGGGTTTCTAAAAAAAATGTAAAGGCTGCATCACATTTGGTATAATTAAATATACTTACCAATTTATTAGATAGTGTCTTCAGCATATCAATTTCTGTTGCCTAATATTTGAAGACTTGTTAACTGAGGCGGCAACTCTTTCCTTTATTCTGCTAATCCCATCGCACCCTAAAGCAATAAGATGGTTCCTAGGCGGTTCTCCATCACTTTTTTGCACTCCTCGTTAGCATCTGTACAATTGTCTTCTCCTTTGTCTGCACCTAATGTTCCACCTATTTATTAGTCTTTGCCCCTCGGATTCCCTTTAAGAAAGAAATTCATTTGACGAGTGCCTCTTTAGGTGGGACACGCAAGTTGATTTTGTACCCAGACACCAAATTCTCATGAGAGAAGTGATCCTTCTTGATTTGAATTACAATACGTGGCAGCTAAATCATTCAAGGCGCCTAATTTTAGCAGGGAGCACTTTTTTATAAAGAATGTGTTTAGGAAACACCTTGACATAATTCTTCCATCACCCACCAATTGCCGTGTGTCGCTTCCTTGTTTTTATTGACGAGTCCTTCATCGTCTTGTACTTGTCAATGCTGAACTGAAATTTTTTTTTTTTTTTTGGTTTCGATAGGAAGAAGTCATGTTTTTACTAGACTTCCCTTTGCAAATATTTTGAGCAAGAAATACCCAAAGATAATTCTCTTTTACTATGCGTACCCCTGTGTTGATTGTTTTTTTAACCCCTTTGATTTCGCAATTTTGTTTCCCTCTTTTTTTCTTAAAAAAAAAGAAAGAATATTTTTTCTTGGAATTGTCTTGAATTCTCTACATTGCAATACAAGAACCTCCCTTTTTTTTTTGTATTATGCTCGTTTATGTGCAAATTGATCCTTTTCAAGACTTGTTGTGTGCAAGGGTTCTCCCGTCAAGGTTTTTATGCCAGTAGGACCTACTACTTGAAGATTCGCTGTGCATGAGGGCAATTGGATTTGGTACTCAGACTTTGAGGAGAAAGCCCTTGCACATGCCAACGGGTGTAGCACTTGAAGACTCGCTATACGCTGGGATAATCGGACTCGATTTTTAGACCTTGAAGAGAGAGCTTCCGCATATGCCAGCGAGACATAGCAAGTGAAGACTCATTGTGTGTGAGGGCGATCAGACATGGTCTTTAGACGTCAAGGAGAGCCCTTGCATATGCCAACGGGTATAGCACTTAAAGACTCGCTGTGTGCTGGGGTAATCGGATTCGGTCTTTAGACCTTGAGGAGAGAGCCTTCACATATGTCAGTGAGACGTAGCACTTGAAGACTCGTTGCACATGAGGGCGATCAGACTCGGTCTTTAGACTCTGAGGAGAGCAGTTGCACATGCCAACGGGTGTAGCACTTGAAGACTCGCTACGCGCTGGGGTAATCAGACTTGGTCTTTAGACCTTAAGGAGAGAGCCTCTGCATATGACAGCGAGACGTAGCACTTAAAGACTCATTGTGTGTAAGGGCGATAGGACTCGGCCTTTAGACTTCGAGGAGAGCCCTTGCACATGCCAACATGCGTAGCACTTGAAGACGCGCTATACGTTGGGGTAATTGGACTCGGTCTTTAGATCTTGAGGAAAGAGCCTATGCATATGCCAGCGAGACGTGCTGCCTAAAGATTGAGCCATGGTAATGAGCCTGCCGATGATTTTCATATCCTTGAAAACTAACCTGAGAAGATTTATTTTTTTTTTTTGGGGCTTCCTTTTCCCTTTTTTAAAACAAAACTAACCACTTTTTTCTTAGCAGGTGCTCAATCATGGTACGATTGAAGGAATATAAGTGACGGGATAAAATTTATCTTTCTGTCGTAAAGCATGAAGAAACGAAAGCAGAGCTGCGTAGCACATTTATTGTTTACCCATCCTTGCTTCGTCCAGACTTTGAGCGAATACACACCATCCCTCGTTCCGACTTCACATCACTGTTGACTACCACGGCTGCAGATAGAACACATGATAATATCTACCTTCTTCATTGCGCCAACCATGGCAATAGCAGCGCTATCAGCACTTTCCCGCTACTTGGGTGAAAAATTATTTCCGGTGAAGTTCGTTGGGGGCCAGCATTGAAGATATTTGCAGAATTCTCTTTCATTTTGAAATGGTGGGAGTGGGTAGAATACATTCTCTCATGCTTCGAATCCCAATTGAGGACTTGTCGCCTCTTTGATGCAGTGCATGCTTCATTATACACTTATGATCATAATCCTCATGTTATTCACGCTTTTTGTGAGGCTTAGTGTCCTGAGAGCAACACTTTGCATACTATATTCGGAGAAATGTTGCTATCTCTATAGGACTTGTATAAACTTGGTGGGCTTCCTATTTACAGGAAAATTTATAACAAGGCAGTACCCAGCAGAGATGCGTTATATTAATGTCGTCAGAACAATCAAAGGTTAATCCAGCCCACATGTAGATACTTGTTTGCTGTTTACAGCCGTCTTAAAAATGCCAACAACCAAGGAGTTTGCGCTGAATGTTTGATAGATTTTTTGTGCAAGAAACAAATTAAGCAAGAATCCCTCCCAAGGCGGCGAAGCTCTTCCACGTCACGTCCTGTCAAATCATGACCCGAGGCAACTCATAATCCTTCAGGTGACATTTAGACTATGACCCTATAAGGGACTTGAGAAGAATCCGTTGTCTTTGATGCACTTGAAATTCTTATTGATAGAAAAGAGAGCACCTATCTGGCCGCTTTTCTTTCATGCTGGTTATGCATTTTTACTCTCCCTAAAGATGAAAAAGGATTCATTCATCCTGGCACCTTCGAAGTGGCTAGCAATATGGCGATCGGATGCACATATAGTCTTGTAGTGCCTGTGTTATCAAGCATTTATGGTGGCCTGAATGTATTTTTAGTGCGGGAAAACCCTCAAATTCCATGTCATTCTTTCTTGCTCATTATCTATATGGTTGGCTCACATATTACTTCAGCACCCACTATGTGCTGGACCCAGCTTCAACGGGTCCTTTAATGGTGCACTATCTGGCTTTGGAGGGGCAAAGAGTTTTGAGGACGCTCAAAGACGTATCCATGCAAAGGCGATTGCTGATTTAGGTTGCACCATGCTTAGAAAAAATAAATGTGTGACGTTGAATGATGATGGAACTCTTGGCTATGAGAAGCTCAGGTATTTAATAGCTCTCCACTCTAGTTACCTACTTCTTCGTTGTGCAATGACTTTTTATGGCGTGCCTTATAAGCCACGTCGATTCAGCAGACAATTTGGTTTCTAGCAGGAGCTATCGAGTGCATTTAAACTTGACCCTTGCACTCAGACCACATCCTACAATGATGCCTTATACTTTTAGACTGCCATCCTATCTAAGAACACCAAGTCCATGGCGATGTGGCCGATGTTCACTGCATCTTAATAAGTTTATGACTAAGAAATACTAAGATTGGTGGTCTAAGGTGACAATAAGTGACCTCAGGGCCATCATTGGTCTTCTTTAGTAGAGTGCAAGACATGACCCCTCTAAGTCTAAGAAGAACACAAGGGGCAATACTTGATCTGATTTTGAGGAGTAAGATTCTGATGCTGAACACAGCAGCGAGTCCCTTGATACTCCTATTGCTAATCGAGGGGGGGACACTGCTGAAAATGATGATAGTGACTAGGATTCAGAAGCTAACTTTAAACGTCGTGGGCGTAAAAAATGCAAGACCGTCACTGTCGATACTTCCAGAGTGCCTCTTGGAGATAGCTTTTTCAATGACATCAAAAGCTATTTAGACATGCCTAACCTTAAAGATATAACTTGCTCTTTTCTTTGTATGGAACCTTGCGAGACTCATTACAACCATTTTTTTTAATTTTAACGGCTTGACGTTTCCACTCCCTTTTTCTTTTGTTTGATGTAGATTGGCGCGTTCTATTTGGTACAGGAGGCCAACCCTGTCATAGATGAGCAATTGCTTGAGGAGGTTAATCTTGCAGCTAAGTTGTCAACCGCTAACGCCAGTCTTCATGGTGGTAAGGACATAAAAGTTGTAAAGAAGTTGGCATCCCCAGAGGGAGTTGAAGGACCAGTCTTGAGAGGGGCCGAAACATTTCCTGCATCACCAACCTATAGTGAGCACTCAATAGAGGGACCGACATCTCTTCCACTGGCAGCAAAAAGAACATCCACTTTCACAGAGAAAACTACTAGCCATGAGGTCGCGAAAGGAAAATCTATGGTTGCAGCGGCTTCTGCCACTCCCTTTCAATCGGGGTCCTACTTCTTAAAGTTTCATTACTTATGACATAGGGGCTATAGCTTCTGGCTACCTGAATGATTTGAAGAATGTTTCATTAATGAGGTATCAAAAGTGCATAAGAGTGCTATCAAAAGTGCATAAGAGTGCCCCCATGATGTATAAAAGCATTGAACGTCTGAATGGAGACCCAAATCCTTGAGAAAGCTGGTAGATGATTATGTGAGCAGTGTATCCACATATTTGGCGCTCGGAAAAGCAGCTTTGACACTTCGCCATCCGGATTACTTGGGTAAAGAGCAGGCTGCCTGCATTGAACAAGTCAACCAAGCGCAGTCCCATCTTATCGCAGTGCAGGAAGAGCTAGATGCAATTAAGGGCAAACATAAGAGTACAACTCAAAAAGGAGTCCAGCTAGAAGAGGCACTTTGTATTGCATGCGAAGAGGAACAAAAGCTTCGGAATGACGTTGAAGCCAAATTGTTATTAGCGACCACCGCCAAGAAGCAAGTCATTGAGAAGAAACAAGCTCTTGCTAACCTTGAAGCCATACCCACTTTGTCTCAAGAAGAGGCTGAGAAGTTGAAGGAACATGAGCGCGATGTCCTAGAGTTGTAACTCTCACTAAACCCTGATAACTGGATGAGCACTATTTGATTAGATTGCTTAGCTTATTGTACTTACACTTGGATTGTTCATGTTAGTGAACTCTTGATACTCTTTATGCCATAGCAATATTTTTGCCACTTCTTCATCTCTTTCTTATGTTTGATCTGACTGTGCTTGCTCATTTTATTCATCAAGCTACCCACATACTTAAGAAAATTGTAATTTTTCAATGAGATCAAGTCATGATGTAGTTCAACTACTTATGCTTCAATTATTTGTTTTGCTGTTCATAATTTATACTCTTGCGGGCCAGTAGTAGTACAAGATTTTTTTAATTTATTTTTTTATTATTATTATTTTTTAGCCGTTCACAGTTTATACTCTTACGGGCTAGGAGTAGCACAAGATTTTGTTTTTTTTTTTGGGTTGAGCATTCTAAGCTCGTACTTAGGAGCTTACAACCAATTTTCAAGAGTAGTAGCGCTTTAGAAACCTGTCATTTATCGATCATACTCGTACTCCTTCTGCGTTAATTTTCTTGAAGGCACCATTCGATAGACGTCATGAACAGCATAGGGGCCGTCCCATTTAGGGGTGAACTTGCTCCCTATCCTATGCGTCATGATGATTGGCCTTCTCACTGCGAGCACTTGATCCCTAACCTGGAACGAGCGAGCTCAAACCTTTTTGTTGAACGCTCATGATAGACGCGCTTGATAACGCTCCAATTTTTGTTGCACCTAAGGCCTTTTCTCATCAAGAGATTCCAACTCTGCTAGATGGAGTTTGTGATTTTCATCCTCACTTAAGCCTTCCAGTATAGTGATGTAAAGTAATGGGATTTGAATTTCCAAAGGCAAGACAGCCTCTACACTATACACGAGCGTATAGGGACTTGACTGTGTTGATGTCTTGTAGGTGGTTCGATAAGCCCAAAGTGCTTCTCCTAGTCTTTCATGCCAGTCTCACTTGTATTTTGCCACCACCTTCTTTAATAAGTTACACAATGTTTTGTTAAACACTTCTGCTAGGCCATTTACAAGTGTATGATACATTTGAAGACTTATGCTGAGCGAACTTAAATTTCTCACAGGGGCCAGTCATTAGCTTATTGAAAAATAGCTTGTCATTATCAATGATGATGTATCGAGGCACACCATATCGGTAGATGATATCCGTTCGAATAAAATCGACAACATTCTCCTTCTTGGCTTCTTTTAATGCGATTGCCTCCTCCCACTTAGAGAAATAATCGGCGGTTGCAAGAATGTATAAATGATCAGTCGAAGACTTAGGAGTGAGGTGCCCCACAACATCAAGTCCCCAAGCCTTAAAAGGCCACGATGCTATAGTTGGGTGGAGTGGCACTGGAGGTTGGTGAATGAAGTTGGCATGGAACAGGCATGCGCCACACCTTTTCACAAAGTTAATGCAGTCATGCACCATGGTGGGCCAGTAATAGCCCATTCTTTTGATGCGATCATACAATTTAGGCACGAAATGATGCGCGCCACAGACCCCTGAGTGAGCGTACTCCATTACTTGATGTGCTTCCTCTTCACCTAAGCACCTCAACCAAAGAGCAAGGAAGGAACATCGATAAAGAGTATCGTTGTAATAAAGAAAACATGGTGCTCGCCATAGGATTTCCATCTTATGCCTAGCATCATGATTAAAACTAACTATTAACACCACAAGCGTATGGGTAGCTGTTGTATAGATAAAGATATTGTTCCTTAGGGACTAATGTAACTTACTGAGTCTTGTTCGTTAGAATGTGCTAAGTAAAATTCTAATTCAAAGGGGTCGATTTGAACAACTTCTAATTCACTATTCTAAATCAATCAAAGAGAAAATATGTTTAGGAATTCGTAGTTATGAAAGAGTATTGGATCAAAATGAATAACATGTGCTTTTCTCTAATCGGTTAATCTCGAGGAATTGTAATTTATTTAGAAATTTGATCTATTCTTTCGAAATCAATGAAATTTGCCTAAACTAAGAAAAAGTCGTTCTTTCAAACTAATTTACCTTAATTCAAGTTTAATACATTCGATTACTCGCTAGTCCTCCTAACATACAAATCTCTTTTCTTAGATGACTCAGCGCTAGGTTTAATCAAGCAGTCCAATAATCAAATGTCACCTTTCAGTTTTTTATTCGTTTGTTTCAATTAAGCAAGTAAAATTTGGCCAAAAATATGCTCATAGCATATCAAATACTTGATAAACGAAATCAAATCAATCACGAAAGTAAGCATAATTTATAAATT
Organism: Carnegiea gigantea; assembly: GCA_029747015.1. NCBI lineage: Eukaryota > Viridiplantae > Streptophyta > Magnoliopsida > Caryophyllales > Cactaceae > Carnegiea > Carnegiea gigantea. Next base: position 38,122 of record JAKOGI010000473.1, on the reverse strand, counting down.
AAAGCATGATCCAACACCACCTACTACAAAAACTACTAAATCCCTAGACCACAAAAAAAAAAAAAAACTACTCAGACACGATTAAGAAATAAACAAAACTAACCCACAATTTGGTGAAATCTGATGGAAAGGCTTGACTGAGCTGGCCTTCAACCAAGCGCTTCAAACCACCTCAAAAACCAAACACATACACTCAAGATTTCTCACCAAAACTAAAAATCAAACTAGAAAACAACAAAATTTGAGAAAGAAAGAAAACTAAACTAAACTCTAATCTAATGCTTTTGTGTGCAAGGAATGCTCAAGGGGGATGCCTTCTACTGCTGCAGAACGAGGCTATTTATAGGAGAGCTCGCTTGATCTCAGCCACACAGCTGAAGGAAGATGAAGAGGCAGCAGTTATAGGCTCGCCACGGTCCGTGGGGTGCACCACGATCCATGGGGTGCACCACGGTCCGACCGTGGTCTGGGCTGGAACCGCATTGCTGCTCTTTTCTTACTCCATAGGCGTAGCAACTCATGGGTGCCCGCGAGGGAGGTCAAAATACATCTATTTATGGTCAAATCCTGGGTAAAAAGACTTAAAATCCTGCAAATCACATCGAACAACTATATGCAAGCATGAATCAAGAATATGAGTGTAAATAATAACAATAAGCACATAATTCTTCTAAAAATATAGCAAAATGACCGTAAAATGATGTATACATTAAGCACTTATCAAACTCTCCCATACTTAAACTATTGTTTGTCCTCAAGCAATGTGTTAAAAAAAACTAAAAATTTACACAACCTCTTCAGGATAGATATAGGTGACATTCAAATGGCAAAGCTGATCCAAAGGTAGCCCAAAAAGATGTAAAAATCATGAATAAACAGATTGAGGAATGAAATTTTCGAAAACCTTTTGATAGATCACAATGTCAAACTTAAATCAATCTTCCCCAAATCGTCAAATACAATCATTCCAGCGTATGAAACAAGTAAGGCTAGCAAGGTAGGTAGAACCTCAGTATAGTTATGTGGCTCTCATCACTCATTTGTTTAATAATAATGAAGGTTCTCTCAATTCTTATTGGTTAGATTCAAACCTACCATAAGCTTGACAAGATTCTCAAATTCGCCATCACTAAAATGCAAACACACTAGACAATCAAGAGGACTTTCATAGGGAGGTGACGGGGCTATGGGTAAAGGTAAGAGGGGAACAAATGTTTTGGAAATGAGAAGTTAAAAGCCATAGACTAAGAGCTAAACAATTCCTAATGCATCATACTATGTCCTTCTTAAACCATATCAATTCATCAGCAAGATAAATCCCAAATTGAAGAGAGAAAGAGTCGAAAATCACAAATATCTTACAATCCCACCGAGGCAAATACTTTCTTTTTTGGATTTTTTTTCTGTTTTTTTGTTTTCTATTGCTTCACCTTTTTTTTTTTCAATTTTTTTGGTTTTTTTTGCCTTTTCTAAAAGGATAGCCAAGAGCAGATCCATAGTGAACTTTAAATTTCAACTCTCCTCCAAAATTTACACGATAAAAGAAGGGATTTATCAAATTCTCACATCCCTAAACCAAACAGCCAAAATTCACTAAAAGATAACAATCCACCTTACTAATACCTTATGATGCATAAGAATGAAACACTCCTCTAGCCTTGGCTTAAAGGTAAGATAAGTATTTGGCCATGGGTTATAATAGGAGGTTTAAATCAAGAAAAATGGATATAGGCTCAAAGGGCCTAGCAAGGGATACGATATGCAACAAAGGTGGCTATTTGGCCATGGGTTTCAACGAATCAAAGAAAAGAAAAAAAAAATGCCTCAATCATATTGTCTAAATGCATACGCGAATTGTGATCTTAAATGAGAATCAAAGCAAGTTCTAGAGAAATAACGTCAAGGAAAAGTCACACATGAAAGAAAATATGAGACTAAAAAATGATGAATAGCCTCTGAAAGCTCAAAATCTCATGGGATATCTACCAAGGCCAAAACCAGCTCACTAGTTAACACATGCCAAAAATCATGTAAAGACTCGTGGGGTAAATCAACTTGCATTCAACATGTGATCAAAATATGGAGATCATTTCGAAAACTCATTCGCAAACATTTTATCCACAATTCGAGCGAATCAAATGATCAATCTAAACCGTAGAAATGCACCAAATCTATAAAGATCATCATCGGAGGATTTTTTTAATTTTATTATAATTTTTTTCATTTTTTTTATGCATGCTCCTGCAAATGATGCAAACTAAAAATGCAAAGAAACTAATAAAAGAAAGAAACTAAAATGCAACCTAGAATAAAAAGAAAACTAAATGCACTACTGAACAAAACTGAATACTAAATTCAAAAACTACAAAAACTACCACTAAAAATATATACAAAGCACAATCACACCAAAATAGAAAGAGGTATCAGACGTCAAATATAATGACTAACTCCCCCATGCTTGAATTACACATTGCCTTCAATGTGGGCACAGAATATAAAAAGGGAAGGGGAGTAGCACAGGGCATTCAGAAAGGAGGTCATGGTGGAGGATAGGGTGGTTAGCCATACGAGATATACCAATCTCACCAGGTCTCTAGACATGCCCTATAGTCTTAGAAATATCAGGTCTAGGAAGCAAGTAACCCACGAAGCTCATCGTGCTACTCTTGGACAAGGTCCTGAAGAGCGGCACTGTCAGAAGCAACAAACGCTCAGAGGGAAACTTGCACTTCTTAAATGGACCTAAGGGGGTCTTGAATATCATAATAGTTAGTAGTTGAGAGGAAGAACTAGGTCTGACTTGACTAAAGTGAGGGGCTAGATGATGGGTGCAACCTCCTCATCACTAGCTACCCAATAAAGGTAACCTCGGTAAAGAAAGGTGGTGTGATCGACATTAGGAAGAGGAAAAAGCCGGTCCCTGGGGTAAATCCAACACAAATGGCCAGCCTCGACTTTACAAAAGTTCATAATCTCAAAAGCACCTTGATCAAGTCGCTCAAACCCGGAAACTCTATCCTCAGGGTTGGGCTTAACTCTAAAAATCTAGCAATAGTAGCCACAATCCTATCGATGACTATCCTACCTTTAGTGCCAACAGCAGTACTATGTAATTATCTAGCTAAAAATGAACCTGGGTCAAGCTAATCACCATCAAGCATACAGGATAAAAAGTACAACTCAGAAAGTCTTGGGACATTCAGACTATCGTCCCGAGCAAACAAAGAACAAGCCAAGATACGCTGAGCTACTCTGATGCAGGGGTTCCTATTGTGTGTGCATTTTGATGAATTGGTACTGTACCTAATACTCCCCAAAAGTTCACCCCAAAACGCATTCGGGTTGAATTCGCGGGGGACTTAGTGGTGCGATAAATCTGTGCTAGGTGGAAAACTGAAGATACTATTGAAGATACCTAAGTTCAGTTCATACAATTGTCCCTGTAAAGAAAATGATATATATCCGGCTTAACATTGAGGTCTTTAGTGACTTCGACATGAAGTGCACTAAGAAATTCTATGGTCAGGTCCCGGTATGTATGCTCTTTAATTTCTAAAAAGTGTCTCATACTACCTCTTGCAAACAACCGTTTAATATCATCCAACATTCCCAACCAGGCTAACAAATCCTCATCATAATATCTAGCTGCTGCAACCATACGTTCATTTAAATAATTGTACCTAGCAACATGATCGGGATGCGTTAAACCAAGAGGGTGAGGAATGTTGCCTCTAGCACGCATGGTTCGAGATGCCCTTTGAGGTTGAGGTGGTGTTTGACTTGATGAACCAACCTCTTTGGTGCTCATTTGTCTCTTGTTCGGTGCTATGGTTGCAAATTCTAACCAAAAACAAAACCACAACCAAAAATAAGAACCAAAACCTAGAAAATTGAAGAAATTAAGTAAAAATATGAAGGAAAAGAGAGTGAAAAGGATGGGTATAGTGGATGAGATGAGTTTAAAGAAAAAAAAAGAAGAAAGAGAGGAATTTCTGGAGAAAGATGAAAGATCGAGTGAAAGGGGATGATTTGGTGTGAAAAGGATTGAAAATGGTGAAGCAATGAGGAAGATTTAAGGTGTGAGGTATGGAGAGTTTAGAGAGAGAAAATGGAGGTAGAGAGAGAGTATGTCGAGAGGTTGAAGAAGAAGTGAGGGAGAGGAAGGAGCACCGTGGTCAAAAACCTAGACCGCGAGCTGTAGCAGCATACCACGGTCCGTGGCCTTCACCACTTGCCAACCGTGGTCTCTGCTGATCCTCGACTTTTTTGATTTTTCAGGGTTAGCACCGCCACGGCCATATCTCTGGGGGTACTGGCCGTGGTGCCAACATTTTATTCATATTTTTTTTTAATTCTTGTTTTCTCTCCTTTTTTTTCTTTTTCTTTTTCTCTCAAATCATAAATTACAAAATAGTAAAAATAAAAGCTTAAGGAAAGAAAAAGGGAAAGGAAAAAGGACTTGGGTTGCCTTCTAAGAAGCACTCTTTTAAGGTCAAGAGCTTGATCCTTGTTCTATGCTTGGTCCGGATCAGATAGTGTATGGACATTGGCTTTGTCCCGGACTACAAAATCAAATTTTTTCAATCGAAGGTACCATCTCAAAAGTTCTGGCTGTAGGTCCTTCGTCTTCATAAGTTGGTGCCGTAATGCATAATCTGCATGTAAAACAAATTGCTCTTGCAGCCATCAAATAATCTACCATCAACTTACGCAACCCCTATGTCAAAATCTGCATCAAAACCTTCCATAGGGAGCATAGAGAGAACAGTTTGTGCAAACCTATAATAATCACTCTTGAAAGACTAATTAGGAACATGGGCCTCAACCTCAGGCCTTCTAGGTGGCATAGGAGCAGTGAACTCTACCTTAACATACCCTTGGTCGGGGTCCTCATAAGAAATCCAGTCAGAATCAGGAGGATCTTCATAATTCAAGACATCCTTCATATCAATCTCAGGCGAAAGGGGTAATGCATCCAATATAGAAGAATGAGGAGAAACCACATCCTCCTTTCTATGACTAAACACAGCAGAGCGCCCTTCTACCTTAAAAGATACACGACCCTCTCTTACATTAATATGGCAACCAGCTGTCGCTAAAATGGGCCGACCTAGGATAATTTGAGAATCGTCGGTTTCAGGCATATCAACTATAACGAAGTCCTCCAACACCCAAATGTCTTCTTTATTGACTGGCACAATATCCAATTTGCTTATATTTTGCGTCACAAAACCATCATCCAATTGTAGTGAAAAAGGTGCGGTTAGTAATGGTCCTAGGTGCAGCTTATGAAACAAAGAATAGAGTATTATGCTAACACTAGCACCTACATCGCATAGACCTCTTTCAATTTCTACATTTCCCACAATGCAGGGGTTAGAAAAACTACCTGGGTCAGGGAGCTTAGGAGGAAAAATGGTGGGGATCTCAATAGTGTCATTCTCTTTGAATGTGGCAGTCTTGCCATCATTATTTCTCTCCTTATTTCGAGCCATGATTATCTCCCTACCCTCCTCCATTGGTGTATTATTAGGGTCAGTTAAGTCCTCTTCTTTTTCCTTCATGGTAACACAGTTACAATGCTCATAAGGATTAGGTTTGGGCTTGTTAGGAAGTCTGTCTGGGAGCGTAGATGAAAAACTAGCCTTTTGGGCAATTTGAGCTTCTAACATCCTATTGTGAGTTGTAAGTACATCAATCTTTGAGGCTAATTGCTTAATATACGCATCTTGTTTTTATTACACCATAAGCATGCTTTCCATCATTCCTTCTAAATTAGACTTTTGGGGCATTTAAAAAGGGAATAGGGGTCTTTGAAAACCAGAGGGGTCTAGCATTCATAGAGGGCACATTTGATGGGGTTGAATTAGACCTATAGGAGAAATTCAGATGATTCTTCCAACCTGGATTATATATATTAGAGTAAGGGTCATTGGTCGGTCTTGGGTTGAAATTTTGAACATAATTAACTTCATTAGGGTCTTGAAAAAAAGAACTCCTAACTTGATAATTCAAAGTCACATGCTCAACAGAACCACAAATTTCACAAGGGGAAGGGGTACTAGAATTCACAGCATCAACATTCATGTGGTCTAGTCTTTGAGTCATGGCATCTACTTTAACAGAAAGTAATGTAAGTGCATCAACTTCAAGTTTACCTCCAACCCATTTGGGTTGCCCTCGTTCAATGTACCATTGAAAGTTGTTTAGTGTCATCTCCTCGATTAGATTTTAGGCTTCACCCTCAGTCGTGCTCATCAGAGTTCCTCCTACTGCCGCATAAATAGTAGACCTTACAGACTAGGTCACACCATTATAAAAGGCTTAGATAATCATCCAACACTGAAGACCATGATGGGGGCACAAATGCAGCAGATCTTTAGAACGCTCCCAGGCTTCCTAGAGCATCTCATCATCTTTTTCCATAAAGTTGTTCATTTGATTCCTTAGGCTTGCTGTTTTACTTGGAAGGAAAAACTTAACGAGGAGTGCTTTTGTCAAGTCATCCTAGGTGGTAATGCATCCTGATGGCAAGGAGTGTAACCAAGCCCTTGCCTTATCCCTTAATGAGAAAGGAAATAAGCATAGGCGAATCGCATTACTAGAGACTCCATTGAGCTTCAATGTCTCGCACACCTCTAAAAAGACCGAGAGGTGTAGATTTGGATCTTCCAAAGGAGTTCCGCCGAACTGGGATTGTTGCACCATCGAAATGAGTGTCGATTTCATCTCGAAATTATTGGCATCTACAGCAAGGTGAGCAATGCTTGAGGTGATCCCTTGGACTCCAGGGGTAATGAAATCTCGAAGAGTCCTCCTTTGGTCACCTCCTCCTCCTACCATATTTGAATTCCTTTTTGCCTCGCACCTTTGTTCTTCAATCCTTTGCTTTTTCCTCCTTAAATGGAAAGTCTTCTCAATCTCTGAATTAGGTTCATACAAGATCGGATTTCACATAGACAGGAAAAATTCCTACAAACACTATCACCAACACTACCAACATAATTAAACAAGAAAAGAAAATAACAATAAAAGACAATAAAATACTTAGCCACTCTCGCAAGACTATCTCAGTAGTTAACAATTTAGTCCCTAGTAATGGCGCTAAAAACTTGATTAAAACGAACTACTAACACCGCAAGCGCACGGGTAGTTGAAGTATAGATAAAGATATCGTTCCTCAGGGACTAATGTAACTTGCTGTGTCTTGTCCGTCAAAATGTGCTAAGTAAAATTCTAATTCAAAGGGGTCAATTTGAACAACTTCTAATTTACTATTTTGAATCAATCAAAGAGAAAATATGTCTAGGAATTTGTAGTTATGAAAGAGTATTGGATCAAAATGAATAACATGTGCATTTTCTAATCGGTTAATCTCGAGGAACTGTAATCTATCTAGAAATTTAATATATTCTTTCGAAATCAATCAAATTTGCCTAAACTAAGCAAAAGTCGTTCTTTCAAACTAATTTGCGTTAATTCAAGTTTGATATATTCGATTACTCACTAGTCCTCCTAATATGCAAATCTCTTTTTCGAGATGACTCAATGCTAGGTTTAATCAAGCAGTCCAACAACCAAATGTCACCCTTCAATTTTTCATCCGTTTGTTTCAAGTAAGTAAGCAAAATTTGGCCGAAAATCCCTTCACAACATATCAAACACTTGATAAATGAAATCAAACCAATGATGAAAACAAGCACAATTCTATAAATTAAAACATGAGCCAACAACACTTACAAAAACTGCTAAATCCATAAACCAAAAGAAAAAAAAACTCCTCATACATGATTAAGAAATAAACAAAACAAACCAACAATTCAGTGAAATCTGAGAGAAAGGCTTCACTGAGATGACTTTCAACCAAGGCCTCAAACTGCCTCAAAAACCAAACACGTACGCTCAAGATTTCTCACCAAAACTAAAAATCAAACTAGAAAAGAGCAAAATTTGAGAAAGAAAGAAAACTAAACTAACCTCTAATCTAATGCTTTTGTGTGTAAGGAATGCTCAAGAAGGATGCCTTCTACTGCTGCAAAATGAGGCTATTTATAGGAGAGCTCACTTGATCTCAGCCACACAGCTAAAGGAAGACGAAGAGGCAGTAGTTACAAGCTCACCATGGTCTGTGGGTGCACCATGGTCCGACCGTGGTCTGGGCTAGAATCGGATTTCTGCTCTTTTCTTGCTCCACGGGCATAGCAGCTCATGAATGTCCATAGGGGATGTCAAAATACATCTATTTATGGTCAAATGCTGGGTAAAACGACTTAAAATCCCACAAATCACATCAAACAACTATACCCAAGCATAAATCGAGAATAAGAGTGTAAATAATAACAATAAGCACATAATTCTCCTAAAAATGTAGCAAAACCACCCCAAAATGATGTATACATTAAGCACTTATCACATCATTTGGTAGTTTTCCATACCTCAGATAATCAATTAGCGGGTGACGCCAATCTTCTTTTTCCACCTCATAAACATAGACTGCATTAACTGCTTGGATGAATTCATCTTCTGATGGTGTGACTACCCACTTACCACAAATTGGAATCGTCATATCCTCTTCTGCCCACAGTGCCAAAGTGGCTGCAAGATTCGCGTGCCCGTCAGCCATCTTCTTAGCACTCCTAGGAAGGTCCTACAACTTGACTGTATCTAGCTTATCTAAGATTTAGAGGGCCTATGTGTGATATGGGATCAAATCCTTTTTCTTAATTTCGTACTCCTCGAGAAGTTGATTGATGACTAATTGTGAATCGCCATACATTTCTATGACCATTTGGAGGCCCAAGGTAAGTGCCTGATATTTAGCCATGTTATTGGAGCACAACTGAGTCAACACAAATGAGTATCAGAGGATGTGTTTCTTAGGGGAAATAAGCACTATCCCTGCTTCAACGCTATCTTATCATGCCATACCATCAAAGTACATTTCCCACAGGGGAAGAATGTCTATGACAAACACTTCTTCACTAGGTAGATCATCGTTTAGCTCCCACTCATCTGGAATTGGGTGATTTGCTAGGAAGTCTGCCAGTACCTGCCCTTTAACAGCCTTTTGTAGTACGTAGACGAGGTCATATTGTTCTATGATAACTGCCCACTTTGGTAACCGTCCACTCAGAACTGGCCTGGACATGATATACTTGATTGGGTCAGCCTTAGAGATGATCCGTACTGTGTAAGCTTGCATGTAATGCCTTAACTTCTCCACAGTGAACATAAGAGCCAAACATATCTTTTCGATTAGGGAGTAATTCAATTCAACCCCGATCAAGGTTCAACTTAGGTAGTAAAGAGCTCTCTCTTTGCCCTCCTCATTTTCCTCGCACATAATGCCCTCCCCATTTTCCTAGCATCGGTGGTCTTGGCCAATATTTCTTGATAATTTTAAAGGCATTCTTATATGATTCATCCCATTGAAAAGGTGCCCCTTTCTTCATGGGGTGGCGAAAAGGATGACAACGACCGGCCAAGTTTGATATAAAACTCCTGATGTATGCTAAGCGCCCTTGTAAGCCGCGAAGATCTTTAAGGTTCTTAGGCTTGGGCATGTCTTAAATGGCTTTGAATTTAGCTTGGTCAATTTCAATGCCTCGATGTCGGACGATAAAGCCTAGGAATTTGCCAAAAGTAACACCGAATGCGTACTTAAGTGGATTCATCTTGAGTTGACATCTTCGTAATCTCTCGACGATTTACTGAGATCACGCAAATGGTCTGGTCTCTCTCTTAACTTGACCACTAGATCATCGACGTAGCACTCCACCATCTTGTGTGGGATGTCCTCAATGATGTTTTGCATTGCCCTTTGGTATGTGGCTCCGGCGTTTTTCAAGCCGAAGGGCATCACCTTGTAGCAGAAGATGCCTTTAGGTGTGCGAAAAGCTGTAGCTTCTTGATCTTCTGGCGCCATTTGAATTTGACTGTATCCTGCTGTGTAATCCATAAAGGATAGAACTTCATGTCCTATTGTGGAATCAATCATGAGTTCCGTCACAGGCAGCGGAAAATCATCTTTTGGGCAGGCATCATTAAGATCCTGAAAATCCACACAAACATGCAGTTGACCATTCTTTTTCCTTACAGGGGCAATGTTTGCAATCCATGTTGGGTACTTGACGTCATGAATGAATCCCACCTTGATGAGTTTGTTGACCTCCTTTTTGATTTCTGGAACTAACTCTGGTCGGAAGCATAACTGGGGCTGTTTCTTAGGTGAAACGCCTTTTTTGATAGACAACCGATGGACTACGACTTTTGGGTCCAACCCAGGCATTTCTTTGTAACTCCAAGCAAACACATCTTTGTATTCTGATGGGAGATCAAAATATTTCCTTTTCCTCTTTGGGTATAAGCAATAAGCTCACCTAGAAGGGGCGAGGCTCCTAGCTAGTCCCAAGATTCAACTCTTTGAGTACGTCCCTTGTGGCTTGCCCTCCGTCTTCTAAAGTCTCGGGAGTTTTCGCGAGTTCTATTTCAACATCTGAATCATCAACTTCTCGAACTATGATGTGATTGGAGGAAGCTTGTTCCTCTTGCTTGAGTTCCTCTTTTAGGCCCAAATTAACTCCGTGGCTAGTGAAAACTACTGTGCATCTCTTGAATCTCAGTGAACCCTCTGTCTTCACATCTAGAGTCGACAAGCGTTTCATACAAGAAAGAATAGCACTTTAGACTTTATTTATTTCGCCAAGATGACCAAATACTAATCCCCTTTCCTATGTCGATGACGAGCTTGCCAATTCTTCACTTGACTAGATCCTGGTGAAGACTGAAGGTCTGGGTTGTGTGCTTACTTTTAACCTCCATAAAGTAGAAGACTTTGAGACTTCTACCATTTCCCACTCTGCCAAACACAGAAGTGCGCCCTTGTCAAGTGGAAGATTACAATCTATTAAACACAGAAGATTTTCGTTTGCTCTTGACATCCTTCTCATCACTTTCAATAATATCTTCTGTTGCAATATACTAAGCAAGGGACAGCTTATCTTTACATTATCCCGAAATCCAGGCAAGTTGAGGTGGTATATAACTAAGGCCTACCTTCGAAACTGCCACAATGCTACCTTGCTCTTGTATTTTATTTTGTGTCTCATTAATGCCGTGGAGCTTAGCTTCGATGACATGCCCCTAAGAAACTAGCTTATTGAAGTCATAACCATATTTCTTCATCAGCTTGTATGCATTTGGATCAAACCCATCATCGGTGCACACCTTCGATAAGTCACTGTCTTCCTAAAGTGAGCCCTCAGAAGAAACAATGAAGTTAGAGAGAGGGGCTCTAGCTACCCTGCTTTGACTGGCTTTATGAGTTAGAAGCACACCTTTATCTCCAAGGATACGACAATTGATCTCCTATTTCCTAATAGGCTTAGTTGCGCTTTCAAGAGCTGTGCATTTACTGAAAGGCGCTTCACCATCCTTGCGGTGGGATTTAGGAATGTACCTAAATACTGCAGCTGTAGGATTCATTGCAATAACTACTTTCTAAAGGAAGGATTCATCATTACCTGGCTACTTTCCTTCGCACATTGTCGTGGTTGTTTGACATTACCATTAGTGCCACTGTTTATCGTCACATGAGTATCTTCATCACTCCTCTTACCAGTAAAGGAGATAAAGGCTCGCAGGTTCCCTTTAAAGGGGCCCCTTCCTCGAAGAATCTCACATCGATGAAATAAGATTCAGCCTTGGTAAATGGTTTAACATCATCATTTATCTTCTTATCTTCGTTGCAGTAATACTTAAGGCATTTGTGTAAAGTTGATGCCGCCACCCCATGCTTATGAAGCCAAGGCCATCCTAACAACAATTTGTATGAAGTTTTTGAATCTATCACATGGAAGATAGATGTTGTGGACCAATCACCCATTGCCAACTCGAGGCGAATCATACCAATTGCACGTTGACCCTCCAGGTTAGAGCCTTGTACCATCATCCGACTCTTAGAGAGTTCCTTAACAGTAATCATTCATAGTAGACTTGGGCATAATGTTGACCGCACAACCCCCATCTACTAAGTTGCATTTGACCTTTTGCCCCTGAATATAGCCAATGACAAACAACGGAGGATTGTGGGATTTTGACCTAAGCAACATATCGCCATCTGTGAATGATACCGCTGTGTTACAAGTGGCGCAGTGAGCTGGAAGCTTTACAGGCTCTTTGACTTCCTTTACTTTGTTAGCATATGACTTTGCATGGCACATGGCAACTAGAACTTGCTCGCGCATCTCTTCCGGCAGCTGAAAAATTTCTTTCCAACTCATGCGTTTGGACAAAGCTTCTAGGACGACGAGGACTCTGTCATCTGTATTCAAAAAGGACGCCTTTTGGGCATCATCTTGTGCATCCTCCTAATCCTCCTAATCTTCAAACTCAGAACATGAAGCCATGTTAACTGCAACCTTCTTAAAGAAGTCCCTTGGGAAGAATTCTTCTAATATAACAGGGACAAAAGGTTCTTGTTCAAGCAGATCGACTAGTTGAACTTCATGCCTCTTACCAGAATTGAGCTTCTTCTTCCCCTTAGGGTGTCAAGGTTTCTTATTCCTGGCGTGACTCTTTCTTCGACGGAGTGGGCATGGTTGAACATGCCTTTGCTTTCTAGGCGTTTGTCTAGTGAGGAGCGTCCATCCTTCGTTGTCTTTATGAAGAATGTCTGCCACATATTTAGCCTCCACAAGTGTCGCGGGAAACATTAATGAAAGCATTACTGGCTCAAAGCTTCCAAATTGTATGGTAACCAACTCTTTTCTCATCGAAGGAGCCAAGTTGTAACGCTCATATGAAATTATCAAGTGATTGGTTTCAGCCACTTCATCCAAGTCTAGAATGATCGTTCCATCCTGAGCTAACTGCATAATATACTCCTTGAGCATTATACACTTTTTGATAGGGTGACTAATGACCCTGTAATACTGATAATACTTGGATCATTAAACTTGCCTGCTTCTTTGGGGCGTTTTGACGGCGGCAACTCAATGATTCCTTTTTCCAACAAATCATCCAACATGTCTGAGAAATCTGAGTCAAGAAATGGATACTTCTTTTCTTGAAGCTCTTTCAACGTAGGGCGCTTCTTCCTAGCATCTTTCGTTGATGGGCGTTGCTTTTCCTCTACTCTTGATTTCCCTGAAATCCGGATCGATTCGCTTGTAGTGACCGATATGGATTCTTTGGTTGAGCTCTTGGAAGACTTAGAATTTTTATTAAAGTCACCCTTGTCCTTCCTCGCTTTAATAGTAGGGGAAGGCTTTCTCCGACGATTAGCTACCATCATCTCCATATCATACGCCTCAGTAGCCAACTCTTAGAAGGTCCTGGGCTTGTTCATTTGTAAGACATAAAGTAAGTCCCACTCCAAGCCTTGAGTTCACATCTCTACCACGGCAGTCTCAGATAACCAATCCTTACACTTGAGATTGAGAGAGCGTCAGTAATTGATGTAGTTAAAAATAGGTTCTTCTTTCCACTATTCAGTATTTGTCAGCTCAGTCATATTAACAGTGCACTGGGTGCTATGGAACCAGTTGAGAAACTCTTGCTCCATCTACTCCCAGCTATCAATGGACTCGGGCAGCAGATCGGTATACCAATCGAACGTAATGCCCTTTAGAGTTCGAATGAGATGTTTCACCAATAAGTCGTTGCTACTACCAGCGCTGTTGCACGTTTTAATGAAGTGCGTAACATGCTGTTTTGGGTTGTCTTTCCCATCAAATTGGTTGAATTTGGGAGGTTAGTAGCCATAAGGCATACGAAGAGCATCGATCCTCTTCGTGTAGGGTTTGGTGTAGAGATGGCACTTCTGCGAGCCGACCCCTAGCTGAGTTTTAACAGTATTGGCAATCAGCTCCTGGATTTATCCAGCAGTCATTGCGCTTAGAGATGAGTCATTTTGTGACTTGCCGTCCTGCTTTGACCCCCCCATCATCCTCAGAAGCCTCGCTTTGATTGGACCTTTTTTCATCCTCATCGCTCCTTGCGCCTTTGTTGGATGATACACGTAGCCCTTTGTTTAGTTTCTTCAGCAACATAGCAATGTGTTCCTCTTGGCGCTTGATGCGTGCATCTTTTTCTACACTGTCCTTAGAGACCTTTCCAACGTGGCCTTCATGCTAGCGAACTCTTCTCCAAAATTGACAGCTCCTATCATCATAGCAGGCATGATGACGGTAGAGGATGATTCAGCTTCAGATCATGGAAGGGTTGCTTTACTGGTGATGATGTAGAAGAATCACTGCTGTAATCATCTTCTACTTCAAAAAATGGAGATTGATGCTTCGTCTTCAATTCTTAAATGGATTTCCCGTTGAGAGGGTCAACATATGGAACTTTACCAACTCCTTCATGCACGTTAGAGTCAGCGTTGTCGATCGAATGCAAGGATGTAATTGCAACTGCTCTTTTTATGACAGTGGCTATAGCAGCCCTCACCATGTTTCTTATCACCACTCCAGTGTCTCGCTTACTGGAGGCGGTGTTAGAGTTGGAGGATCTTTGTTAGAAAGATCCTAATTTCTTCTTCAAAGGTAGAGAGGTGGTGTTTCTTATGGCCATGTCTTCCTTGCGAAGAATTAGTTGAAAATTCCAGATTCCCAAGAGAAGAAGATGAGAGGCAGAGAGATCCCACCCGGGGTGCCAGAAATTTGTAGCCACAAATTTCAAGTCTAAATCAAATTAAGATAAGAAATATGGAGCAAATTTAATTTTTGTATTTATAATAAAAATGGGTACAATCTCTGTATATTTTGTTACAAATGAATAAATTAAACTCCTCTGATTCGATCACTTGTTTGTGACTTAATGGTGGGCCGAAATAGGTTGAATCTCGATCAAGTGTGTGCTTCAATCTCTAGAGTAAACGGCAAGTTTTGATATGCTTGTTGTCTCTTCCGAGAGGGTCTTCTATGGGAGAGAATGTTTTTATCCCTGAATGAGGGGGGTAAAGCTATATTTATAGGGAGGAACCTCCTATCTTTTCTAGGGTTTGCGGATTAATAGCCTTCTTAGGTCGATAAATGGGTCTTGAACTTAGGCCGATGACTTGGAAGTCTATTTAAATTGATAACTTGGTGGTCAACTGGGTCACTGACTTGATACTCTTACCGGGCTATTGACTTGAGACTTTGTTGGGGCCGTTGGCTTGGTGGCCATTTAGACCTAAATAATTAATTAATTAATCAGGCTAGCCGACATTAATTAACTTAAATTATTTAGGGACATGGCACATATTTAATTTTTTTGTGCCTAGAGACGCAACACAACCTAATTTCACAAAAGCATCCCTGGCAACGATACCAAAAACTTGTTGTAAATTTCGCAAGTATACGGTTTATTTGTGTAATGCTTATGGATGTTGTACATAGGGATGGGTCGTAATTGGGTTGCTAAATTACGAAACTAATACACAATTACAAATTGAAAATTGATTCAACTTATTCAATTCACTAACCTTCAACTATTATCAAACTAAATCCAGGGGACCAATATCATGAGTCAATTTCGTACCAATTTCCAGTAAATTCAAATCAAAAAGGTGAAGTGAAGCCAAACCTTACACCAAATGCATTTAACCAAAACCAGAACAAAAACCAAACTTTTGCTTGCAATTTCTAGGCAGGAAGTCGAAATCACCAACATCATGAGTCTCAAATCGCAACCAATAAAGAACCCGGATCAGAATTTCAACACGAGAGCTTGTAAAATTCAACACAATACTCGAAATTACAAGCAAAATCCATAATCTAATTACACTATTTTGAGGACTAAGAAAAAATTCTAAAAACTAGGAAAATAAACACAACCCAAATTAAAAACTAAAGAAAACTCCCCCCTTGAACTCTTCAGACCTCCCCCTCTTAACTCGATTCAAGACTCTCCATTTGCTACTTGTAACTATCGGCTGAGTTGGTGATGATTGATGAGTGAATTAAAGGAATGGGATTAAAGGAGGATAGAGAAAGAGAGAGCCATGGATATGGGGAAGAAGAGGAGTCAACCAGCTTCTAGTTTGCTGGGTCATGAGCAACAAGAAGAAAAATGGGGGGGGGGGAATGCGTGCTGGGCCACAAAAACAAGCCTGTCTGGAGAATGCCTGGGCTGGCCCATGGGAAAGAGAGAAAGGGGAAGAAAGAGAAAGAGAGCTGGGAAGTAAAAAAGATGTTGAGGCCGGACTGGGCTTCGCGTGAAACGAGCTTCGGTCTGGCCTGAGAGAGAAAGAAAGAGAGCTGTTGATGAGGGAGAGGGGGAAAAGATGGGCTGTGAACAGGCATAGGGAGGAGAGAGGGAGAAAAGAAAAAAAAAGGACGGACTGGACTTGGGCCGCTAAGCAGGAAAATCAAGCCTGAAGTGAAATGGATGAGGGAGAGAAAATAAGGGGAAGACAAAGAATGGGTTGCGGTTCAGGGTGTGGCCTCTCTTTTTTTTCCCCCTTCTTCCGTGTCCTTTTTAATCTGATCTAACTCTTGCACTTGTTCAAGCGAATTTATTTGTGGGAGTCGATAGATCTAGGTTCCTAAATTAATTAGAAAGCCAACATGAAAGAACAATAACTCACCAAAGCAAAAATACATTTGAAATTTTAGAGTAAGATGGAAACACACTTTCAAGTCAAAAAAAAAAAAAAAAAGAAGAAATGAAGCATACGAATGACTGAAGTAACCCACCGTGGCCAAGTGTCCCAGTTAGCTGCCTCTGTCATGCCATTGCTAACAAACATACTACTAAATGATGCCTCCCTATAAAGTGGTGGCAACAAAGAGAGTCTCAAGGAATCAGTGAATATTACCAACTAGCATTAAGAATTTCATCGTTGGACAAAAGACATGCTAGAGGCATAGTAACACGAAGAGAAAGTGTACCTATTAAAAAAGCAGTTTTTGTAATTGGCAGATGTTTTGTTAATCCCCTCCTAAGAACCATATCCTGACTTTTATCTAGAGAATATCCAATCATAGCTTCCATTGAATGAATAACAAAATTGGATCCTAAAAACCATAATACATTTGAATGATCATGAGTAATGAAATGAAATAAAGCAGCTCGGTAAGAACCTATACCTAAGGCTAACATCATATAACGAAATTGAGATATTGTAGGGTATGCTAAACTTCTCTTAATGTATTTTTGAGCAAGAGCTAAAGTAACTCCTAGTAGTATAGTTATTATACTTGTAAAAGATATTCCATTCATTATGTAAAGTATAACTATGAAAAGAGGAAGAAGACGAGTAACTAGAAAAATCCTTGTTACTACTATGCTAGCAGCATATATGAAAGCTAAAATGGGAGCAGCCCCTCCCATTGCACCAAGTAACCATATATGAAGAGAAAATTGGATAGATTTAGCAACTGCACCAGCAAATAACAAGAAAGTGCATAAAATACAAAAAAAAAAAAAAAGGATCTCACTATAGTTAATCCAGTTATTAAATATTTCTGTTGTAAATTCTGCAAGTATACAGTTTATCGTTATAACGCTTACAGATGTTGTCCTCAGGAATGGGTCGAAATTGGGTTGCTAAAATTACTAAATTAATACACAATTACAAATTGAAAATTGATTCAACTTATTCAATTAACTGACCTTCAACCATTATCAAACTAAATCCAGGGACCAGTATCATAAGTCAATTTCATACCAATTTCCAGTAAATTCAAATCGAAAAGGTGAAGTGCAGCCAAACCTTACACCAAATGCGTTCAACCCAAAACTAGAACAAAAACCAAAATTTTGTTTGCAATTTCTAGGCAGGGAGTCGAAATCACTGACATCATGAGTCTCAAATGACTGCAAACAAAGAACCTGGGTAAGAATTTCAACACGAGAGCTTGTAAAATTCAACACAATACTCGAAATTACAAACAAAACCCATAATCTAATTACACTATTTTGAGGACTAAGAACAAATTCTGAAAACTAGGAAAATAAACACAACCCAAATGGAAAACTAAGGAAAACTCCCCCCCGAACTCTGCAGACCTCCCCCTCTTAACTCAAATGAAGACTCTCCATTTGCCACTTGTAACCGCCAACTGAGTTGGTGATGACTGAAGAGTGAATTGAAGGAATGGGATTAAAGGAGGAAAGAGAAAGAGAGTGCCATGGCTATGGGGAAGAAGGGGAGTCAACCAACTTCCGGTTTGCTGGGTCACGAGCAGTAAGAAGAAAAAGGGGGAAGGAAATGCGTACTAGGCCACGAAAACAAGCCCGTCTAGAGAATACCTAGGCTAGCCCATGGGAAAGAAAGAAAGGGGAAGAGAGAAAGAGAGAGTTAGGAAATAAAAAAAGGGGAGGCCGGACTGGGCTTTGAGCGAAACGGGTTTCGGTCTAGCCCGAGCGAGAAAGACAGAGAGCTGCTGATGAGGGAGAGGAGAAAACGATGGGCCACGAACAGGCCCAAGGAGGAGAAAGGGAGAAAAGAAAAAAAAGGCAGACTGGACTTGGGCCGCTGAGCAGGAAAATCAGGCCCGAAGTGAGGAGGGTGGGGGAGAGAGGATAAGGGGAAGAAAAAGAATGGGCTGTGATTCTGGGCCTGATCTCTCTGTTTTTTCCTTCTTCCTTGTCCTCTTCAATATGTTCCAACTCTTGCACTTGTTTGATTGAATTTATTATTTTTTTTCAAGGCACATTTTCAGTTCCTACAAAATAAATAAAAATATTATTAAAATTCTAATTTAATGATTTATTTTGAGTAAATATTAGACAATAAAGGGTATAAAGCATCATAATTTATGGTTTAACAATTTCAAGCAAATCTTGAAACTTGAAACTACCTGTTATCCAATAAAGATCTAAAATTCCTAATAATAAGCCAAAATTTCCTACATGATTGGTCACATATGTTTTTTGAGAGACATATTGCAGCAATAAGTCGTGTGAACCAAAACCTTATTAATAGACACGAACACATTCCAGCTAATTCCCCAAAAAATATGAATTTGTATAGTATTTGAACTATAATTAATCAGGACATGGAAGTGTTGAAAAATTAATATAAGCAAAAAATCTCAAATATCTCCGAACATAAGACATATGATTGTCACTGTGAATAAGAACTAGAATTGCAATATTAGTAATTAACATTGACATAATATAGTAAGTGGATCGATCAAGCACTGAATTTCGAAAGAAAAATCAGTATTAATAGTCCAAAACCATACGTATTGATAAATAAAATTGCTATTTATTTGCTGAATAGAGCGCTTCGTCGAGAAAATCATAACTACACTTAACAACAAAATACTATTTAAAAAAAACCTCACATATGTCAAAGAGGATGTGGAAGAGGTTTTTTTTGGTTGTCGAAAAAAGGGAAAGTCTCGATCCTATTAACAAAGGAACAGGAAGTGCAATGACAGGTATGAGTCATACATAATGTTATATGTTTTCCATAATCAAATATCTAAATTTTATATTTAAATTTCATTTTTTGTATACGACTCGCCGGTTCTTGCTTCTTTTGAATTGAAAGAAGTCAATAAAAAATAAAGTTTTTACCTTATATAACTTGAAATAGAATTTGCCAATTAAAAAATTTTATATTAAGTAAAATGTTTTATTAATATTATTGAATTGAACATTTTTTATTTTAATATTCAAACCAAGAAGTGCGAATTAGTCAAATAAATAATTTGTTAGTAAAAGTGAATCCTTGATTATTAAATAAATGAAAAATGTTGAAGTCTATGAAGTAGGAATAAAAAAAATTCTACTTCTACTTATAGTTAAGTTACTTATAATATATATAGTATAGAATAAAAAATAAAAAATTAGACTAAAAAATACTATGAAGCATAAGATATACTAAAAATCTAATAAACAATCAAATGAAAGAACTAGTAATGCAAAAAACTAGGAACTACTTATTTCAATAAGTTTATTTAGTAGCTTATTCATAATTATTAACTGCTTTTACAAAAAACAAAAAAAATATTAGATTGTCTTCCCTTCCAAACGAAAAACAAAAACATAAAAAAAAAATTCTTTTTTTATAGTTGTATATTTTACATAGTTTGTAGAAAAGGATTGACACCTTTTACTTTACTTTCCACTTTCCATAACATTGAATTAAAAACATCATTAAAATTTCTCAAATTATGGATTCTTTAAACAAGTTAATTTATGGGATTAAGCTATGCATACCATGTCAATTTGAAAATTGGAAATTCAATTTATTTCAATTTTTTAAAAAAAAATTCAAGCTTTTCGATTAAGAGTAGCTAAGGGTTCTTAAAATTTTTGATGTGGCTTAATATACACAACCAAATTAGATAAAATACAACAAAAATATACAAAGATATAGAGATCTCGAGTATAAGTAGAAATTTTGATTAATTATTTAATTTATTCATCAATTTCGCATGGAGGACTTCAGCGTCAGGCTGGACAATCTATCTATCAGAATGAAGATTTATGACTCAATATGGAACTAAGGTCCATGGCTCAAATACTCCTAAACAGTTAACCACTCTTCTCAAGCCCAGTTTTCTACACATGTGATGAGAAGTGAGAATTTTACTCCCATTCTTTTATCAATTACTGCAGTCTACCTTTAAAACTAATTTGACAGCTTTCCAGGTGCTCGACATGGTTCAGTTGGCCACAGTAACAAGTAAGCTGAAATGTTTCTCAACCAAACAACAAAATCAGAATGGTGGTATGTTTAAATCAATACATCACACACTGTAAACCCAAAAAGCCTTTAGCGTATAGTCCACTGCAACATATACGGCACTAGCGTAGACGCTTAAAAATGACGTGTCCAATTTTGTAAAATGACCGATGATAAAAAGTATGGCCCAACCTACACATTTGGGGCCCAACAAAATAATGCAAAAATTCGAAGTCCAGAAGAAAGAAAAGGAGCCAAAAAAAAAAAAAAAAGAAAGAGAGAGAGAGAGAAAGGAAAAGAGAGCTCGGGGCTCAATAGGCTTAACCCAGCTAGGTTCCCTACCAAGAACCCGACCGGGTTCTCTACCCGGGAAGTTCTCAAGTGCTGCCTCCCTTTAACCAAGCCAAACTCTGCCTGTAGAGTTTGATTCGAATAGCCACTTATCCGGATTAAGTCTGCTTGGAGTTGAACAAGGAATCCTTAGCTAATTCGGCCTGTTTTGAGCGCTATAAAAAGGGGACTGTCCCCTAGGGTTAATCACCATGAAACATCCAAGTGAAGGACAAGAAAAATTAGAGAGACACAATAGTGATAGGCTAAAAGTTTGAGAGGAGAATTTGAGTGAAAATAGTCCAACACTCAAGAGCCATCAAGAGTAAGAGATTGATTAATCCCTAAAAGCGTGTTCTTTTGTTGGCTTTCAGTGTGAATCAGACTGGTCATTCTAGGGGCAAAATCAAATCATTCCTTCACTCCTTCCCTCTACTATCGTTCTTTTCAATTTATCTAATTCGAGGTTTGAAAAAGATGTAGTCTTTAGTTAGTTCCATCACCGCCCGTTATAATATTTTGAATTTTTTAGGTTCCTTTAAACTGGCATTGCGTTTTGATTTTTGCTATTTGAATTAGTGATTCTAATATGTTACATGTTTGTTATTTTAAGTGTAGCTGGATTTTAGTTTCTCGTATTTGTAGTAGAGGTCATTGATGATGACAGGCGATGTTTTGTTGCATTCCATCATGAGATCGTATCTTCGCTCCCAAATTTAGATCCTTGGTTCTCACAAATGCAGCCAGACAATCCCCAAAGGAAGGACTACTTACAAGCCTTTTGAAAACCTTTTGAAGTGAGTTTATCATCCCTTTTAGTGTCCTTCCAGTTTATGGTTCATGTGAATCTATCGTCCCTACAGTGTCCCTTAGATTATCGCTTGTTTCAAAAGGTGAATTTGGTTTGTAAGTATCTCCCAAAACTTATTGGTGACTATACTAATTAATGTTATTGTTTTATTTTGTTTTAGGATCGGAGAAAAAGATGTTCTGGTTTAATAGCAATATCGCTATCTGAACCAAGAACTGGGCCCAGTTCTGGCCGCAATTGAGTTTCTTGGATCAGGGCTGCGACCCAACTCCCTTAATCAAATAGTCAACACTATCTGGAGCTAGACAAGGAGATTAGACCTAGTTTTGGCCTTGGAACTCAGACGGGTTCCTAGATCAGTCCAATCCACTTATTCTTTCACAATTGGATCACTTTAAAAAAATATTATAAATCAGTTTTGGGTCTGAATACCTATCAAGCAAGTCGAACCATTCATGAGGGAACTGCAGCCATGGGGCGAACGCCAGGATGTGGTCCTCATAGTGTCCACTGCACTGGGGACTTCTTTTGCTTAAAAAAAAAAGGAGAAAAGAGGACAAGATTTGAAATTCAATATAGTAAATTATTTTTTAATTACACTTGCATTAGCCATGCTTGCATTAAAGGTGCTGCCATATCGAATTAAGATTACCTTTAGCTTAAACCCTACTATTACCTCTCAGGAAAACAACTGATTATCTCGAGGGGCCCATAGACTCTCAACAAGCATGTAGTTCCATCTACTCGTGACACACTCCCAGGTCTACATGATACAGGGAAGCAACCAAAATGTTCTAGTCTTGCCATACACTCCATGGATGACATAGGAAGCACTTGGGTCACGAGAGGACTGTTCTAAACTTTACTTATACCCCTTGTAACATAGAACTTTGGCTTAGAATGGAACACATTAGTTTTTATGGATGTGTTTTTGTATAACCTGATTACCACCAGCCCCAAAGACTATGCATGAATGCCTTTGGTCATAAGAGAGCCTAAGTTAGGAAGGGTCAAGTCCGGTAACAACAAATTAAGGACTAAAAATGGTTTTTGGGCCAATTAAGCTTTGAAGACTCTGAACTCAAAATTCAAATAAGGTTCCAGCCCTATTTAAGTCATAACAGTGGTCTTAGTTTAGGGGAAAAAAAAAATAAAACAGAGAAACCTGGCCGGGTTTGTGGAAAAAAAAAAAATCACATACAACCCTACATTTAGGGGAATGGGTAGAAATTAGGTTAGGATCTAGAGAGTCTCTATGCATGAGTCAGAGCCAAGAGGGAAGCAGAGTAGTCATCATAGGGCCCACCGGGTAGCTGAGCCAGGATCCAGGCAGGCAATCCAATCTAGTTTGCTTGACCTCAGCCCATATGTAGTTTACATTCATGGATTAGAGTCAGTTTCCTAGGTCCTCAAGTATTAGGTTTTAGTTTATGAGCCAACGTAGTTCATTTGAAGGTCTTAAAAGTCTTTTGAAAAGTATTCAGATGAACTAGTCCTACGCACTGTTTTTTAATCAACCAGAATAGGGAAGACTAAGAGGGTATACAAGGGGAGTCCACAAAACGGAAAACATACGTCTTGATAAGAGTTTGAGAAAACTCCACCACTTGTGTCCAAGTCAAAGTCGAAATCCAAATCAACGTCTAGTCCCTTAACAATTGTAATGATTAGAGATAACAAGATCACTCAACTTGTGAAGATGATGGAAAGAATGGAGAAGAATGAAAAGAAGATGGAAATGATGGCCGCTGCACATCAAAACCTCACCAAGGAACCCCAAGAGAAGAGTTGCGAGTAGCCACATGATGCAGAGGGGAAAGATGATGGAAAGGGAGCGCCAAACAATAAGAAAGAAAATGAAGTGGAAAAGCACGCTCCTCAAATTGATCCATGAGCAGATTTTTGTTCGGGCGTGATGTGCGTGAGTTTTACACCTCATTCTACCTAAATTTAGCTCAAATGACTGGTAAATTAGGTTATTTATTTGTATTTTGTTGGTTTTGTAGGTAATAAGGAAAATTATGCAAATGGTGGATAATTCATGCAAAGCAAGCCAAAAGTTAGTCATGTTAACCCGAAAAACCTTGGAGGGGATAACCCGAGATTACCATGAAGTAAGACCAGGTCAACAAGCACAAAAATTACGGTAGAAATAAGGAAGAAAAACACTGAAATTTGGCATGGGCTGCCAATGCCATGGGGCAAGGGCTGCCTGTGCCAGGTGGCATGGGATGCCCGTGCTAAGTATCACGGTCATGACAAATCCTTTTTTTCCTTTATTCTATGTGCAAAATTCTAGAAACTTGACACGGGGTGCCTGTGCCATGTGGCACGACCATGCTGCCTGCTGTTCTACCCTCCTTCGATTGTTGGTTTTCAGAGGTTTGGCACGGCCGTGCCAAACATGCTACATCAGGATCTATTTAAAGCCCCATCCCTTATTTGTGTAATGATCTAATTTTTCAGTTTCAGCACCTAACCTGGTATGATCGTTCCTACTTTTCTCTCCCATTTTTATTTTCTTTCTTTCTTTTGGTACATAGTTGTGGATACCTAGGATTGTGATTTTCTATGGGTAATCAATTTTGAGGTGAACTTTGGGATTTGTTGAGCCAAGATGGCTATGGTTACCCCTGTTTGATTTGTGTATTTTGTTTTATGAGTGTTTATTGGTGGTGTGTTTTGTTCTGTGAATATTTATTGGTATTGTTTGATTTTGTCCTTGTTAGTGGTGTCATAGGTTTGTATATGCTTGTGAATTTGTGTTCAGTTTGTTGTTGGATTGCTTATGTACTTGCTTTTTGGCACCTTAGTTCCCACAATGAGGACATTGTGGAGTTCTGGTGTTGGGGTGAGCTACCCATTTGCATGTATTTTTCAAAAACTTTGAAAAAATTTTTAAAAAATTTCTTTTTCTTTTAGGGTTTTTTGTGCATTCTTTAGTGATTGTGATTCTATGTGCTAGGTTATTGAGTTATTTGTAAATAGAATTTGCATGATGAGATGTTTAGTTGGGGATGTATATTCGATTTTCATAATAACCCCATCTCATATGTGTGATTTTGTGATACCTTACTCACTTTTTCGTCAATTCCTTGGGTCTTGTTGTTAAGTTGGCATGTGAACTTTTTGTTTATCGAAGTTGTCTTTTAAGCTATTGAAAAATGCAAAAAAATGAAAAAAATCCTAAAAATTGGCTTAAATATGTGCTATTTTACTCAACGTATCTATTTAGGCAATGAAATAAGTGCTTTGCACAATCTAATAAAACCCCTTTTTAGGAAAGCCCTGAATATTTGTAAGTCAAGTAGATTAGAAAAAAAGAATAAAAAAATAAAAATGGAAAAAAAGGGGAAAAAGAAGCAGATAAGGCAATTAGTCAAGGAAACGGGGATTGTGTCAATGTTGGCAACTTGATTCATAAGGATTGATACATATTTGCACGTGCACCAAGGTGTACATATCATTGTATATTGTGCGTGGGGTGAAAAATGAGAGTTGGGATGGTTCATTTGACCTAGTTATCTCCTGATTGTATATTCTATTTGTGTATAATTTGGTGATTTGATTACTAGGGTGATGTAATTGCCTAAGTTGTATACATAATTTCCCCATCATTTAGATATATGTTCATGTTTTGAAAAAAACCAAAAAGATTTTCCTTTGTTTGTGAAAAGAATTTTTTGTGGGTTTTTCACTTGAAAACCCTCGTGAGACCTCACTCGTTCACTTGGGAAACCGAGGGGCTTAAAAGGCTTATTGCATATGCTAAATGTAACTGTAATTCCTACGAAAGTGAGTTAGGATTTCTTTTTATTATTTTTCATTTCTTTTTAGTTATCTAGTTTGTTTTGCTTGATGATGAGCAAAGTCTTAATGTGGATGTATTTGTTCACGTGCAATGCGCATGAACTTTACACCTCATTCTACCTAGATTTTGCTTAAATAATTGGTAAATTATGTTATTTATTTGCGTTTTGCTGGTTTTGTAGGTAATAAGCAAAAGTTAGTCATGTTAACCTGAAAAATCTTGGGGGATAATCCAAGATAACCATGAAGCAAGGTTTGGTTAACAAGCACAAAAATTATGGTAGAAATAAGGAAGAAAAACACCGCAGAAATTTGGCATGAGCTGCCAGTGCCAGGGGCAAGGATTGCTAGTGCCAAGTGGCACGACCGTGCCGAATCCTCTTTTTGCTCTATTGTGTGTGCAGACTTCCAGAAACTTGGTACGGGGTGCTCGTGCTATATGGCACGATCGCACCGCGCGCTATCGTGTCATGCTTCTGTTGTTGGCTTCCAAAAGTTCGGCAGGGCTTGCTCGTGCCAGTTGGCATGATCATGCCAAACATATTGCGTCAGGATCTATTTAAAGTCCCAGCCCTCATTTGTGTAATGATCTAATTTTTAGGTTTTCAAAATAGGGTTTAGCTAGCGTTTAGGAGAGTAGTGTAGATTTACTTTCATTTTGTAGCCACATTTCAAGAGTAATAAAATTTTGATGCAATTAGCTTTCTTTCTCTCTTTAATCTTCATTTTCATTCAAGTTCTTGCTTTGTTGAGTTTGATTTACTAGTTTGATGCCCAAATTTATATGCTTTTGGTTGTTGATGGAGTGTAATTAGTGCCTCCCTTTCTTAATCATTCTTCTATTCTCTTATCTACTCTTGATCTCACATTCTTTTTCTACAAGAATGCAAATTTCAAGCTTTTTGTCTCTGCTCCATCTTAGGGTTTGAAAACTCAATTTCACAAGTTTGAGTTTTTGGCCCTCAATGGATTAGATTAGTAGTAATTAGGTTAGATTCATAAGAATAAGTGAAGAATCCACCTCCAATCATCACCCACTTGTTCCAGCAATGGAGGCCAACCTTCATTATTGGATTTTCAAGGTTTTGACGTACTCCTCTTCCTCTCTCTTCTTTCAGTTAGTAAATTTCATGTTTTGTTAGTTAATTAGATGTTTTCCTAGTTGTTGTTAGTTAATCTGATGTTTTTTGTTGATTTTGTTAATTATGCTTTGTTTTAGCTTAGTTTACTTAATCATATTTAAATTATAATTTGTGAGTAATTAGTTTTGTTAATTATACTTAGTGGGCTGAAAATAACTAATGACTTGATTTTCACACCGTTCTAGAGGATGACAAATTCTTCCATCTGCTCACCCAAAAATACTACCAACAATCATATAAAACAGTTGCTTAAAGAGTCCTCAATGTTAACAATTACTTTAACGACTATGTAGGATTCACTTCAACGCCAAAAGGGAAGTTACCTCTCAAGTTCACCATACCGGACATCAAATTCCATGGAATTGAAAATCCTCACCATCATGTAAGGAACCTTTTTAGTGCAATGACTCTAAAGGGAATTGACAAGGATATCTTCCACATCATATTTCCTGTAATATTTGACAAAGATGTGATGAGGTGGTATAATGCTGTGGATCCCCGAAAGGTTATGAACTAGGATGATTTTTGCAGAGAGTTCTTATGTCGATACTCATACAATGTTGACCTCCCAATCCCACCTAGGGACTCAGGGTCTATTTGTTTTCAACATTTTGGAGGAACTGTTAGCAGGTTGCAGTAGGTAAGAGTAGGTAAGAGCAAGTTGGAAGCCGGTTGGAGCGTTTTTGTTGTGATTCTTCTAATGTTATGATTATTGATGATTATTTACGTTAAATTCTTTACATTTTTGTAACGTTAGTTTATAATAGATTTATGAAAATAATGCAATAAAAGAGTTGGGTAATAATTAATATTTTTTCACCTTTTTTCTTAAATTCAAACAGGCCCCTTAATGCAATTTATGATATAAAGGTATGATAAGTCAAGCCTACTTCTATTATATTTTCAAACCAATCTACTAATTTCAAACTGACCCGTTAATGTTGGAATATATATATCAGACAGTAAAGTTAAGTTAAGAAATATTATTGGTATATCATATTTTAAAATTGCAGCATTAAAAATTATATATTACTTTATTACAAATTAACGTCATGGTTTAGCAAAGTTTGATCACATCTTAGTCTAATTTGGCTTGGTCAAAGCTTGGCTTGGTCAAAGCTTCCTATCGAGCAACGCCAATCGAGACCTCCGCTAGCTCAAATTGACTCCTACCTTCTATTTTTTGTTTGAGTAGTTTAGAGTGTACTGAAGCGGGTTAGAGTGGGTTGGAGCAGATTTGGCTAGTAGTTAGCAGGTTTGAGCAGGTAGCTAGTGCAAAATGCTAAAAAAGAACAAGCCCTTAGAATTAGCCAAACAAGAAGAACAGAAAGGGTTTTCTGACTATTTTGGTAGATAGAGAGCCAAGGCTTCTCACGTGGTGGGTCCACCTTTCGAAGCTGATCAACTGAGATTGTTCATTAAGAACTTCCAACCTGCATATTGGTAGCATCTTCGGTTCATGCCATTTGAAAATTTCACTACCGTAAGGAACGTAGGCGTGCTTGTAGAAAAAGAGTTGGCTAGAGAAGTCCTTGAAATGAGTGGTAGCAGCTGGAAAGGTGACTAGCAAAGCAAAAATAAGAAGGCTAATGGCTCTAAATAAGTACATGCGATAAATCACTACATTGAGTATAGCCTCAAAGGGACCACCTGCACTCAGGCTCTGGAATGATTATTGGCCAAAGCAAAGATCGATCTTCCTGAGGTCAAGCCAGAAACTGAAGCTATTGGACAATCCAAACCTTTTAACCCAACTATATACCATAAATATCATCGAGCTTGGGGGTATGATATCGAGAATTGCTAGACTTTCATGAACAAAATAGAAAGGATGTTTAGGTCAGGGCAGCTTATTTGCCTATAGTACCTCAGAAGCCCACAATGATAAGAGCTCATTTGGAGATCATGAAAGCTTTTTTACTATGAGTGGTGATCAAGAAAAGTAATGGGACCCATCCATATACATACAGAGCATGTATGGGCCAAAGCAAAAGGTTTGCATACCTACACAGTATTCAGAAGTTCATGGGAAAGTAATGAAAAGGATGTATATGAAACTCAAGGCAGTTACTGGCCTGCTAAAGCAAGTGATGATTTCTGGGGAGAAAATGAAGAAGATGACTTTTAGGGAGAGGGAGACCAAGCTAAGATCCAACACCTCATAAAAGCTGGATGACACCAAGTCAAAGAGGGCCTGTAATAGGCTCCAAAAAAAGAAAGGGTGCCCAAGAAGAGGATCTTATTCTGAAACAATTAAAGAAACTTAAAGCAAAAGTAACTATTTGGAAACTTATAATGGCTTCTTAAAAGCACAACCAACTCCTAATTGATGAAATGAGTAAGATTGACTTGGCTCCTAAATTCACGCCTGAGAAAATGATAACTTCAATCACTACAAGTAATGCGTTGCACCCTTTAACAGTAAGAATCTTTCACCAGGGTATCCGATGCATGATAACACCTTATACCTTACTGTGATAAGCATCCAAAGGTACATACCACTTACCTTGGTTGACTATGGGTTAGTTGTGAATGTTTGCCCCACGAGAACTGTAAAAAGGTTAGCAATCAAGAAAAGTCAACTCTCATCACCTTCAACTCATCTAAGAGCATATGATAACTCTAAAAGACTTGTGTTGGGCACCATCCTCCTCATGTTAATGTAGGTTATGTTAAAAGGAATATAGAATTCCAAGCTCTGGCCACTCCACTACCTTTAACTTGCTCATGGGCAGACCAGGACTTCATGAACAATAGGCAGTTCTACATACCCTGTATCGAAGAGTGAGGATGCTGATAAAGAGACATGTGGTCACTATTGAAGGGGGCAACTTGTGTTCTACCATCACTGACAAGGGACTAGTGTTAGAAATACAGTATGATCGTGACGACAAGGGACTCTATTGCTTTGAAACAGTAGCAATCTTAAAGGAGGACCAAGCTTCTTTTGACTTTGATCCTTATTTAAACTTAAATGTGAATGACATTCTTAAAAAATGGAGATACTTCCTATGCATACATGTGAGCTGAAGAGCTCAAGGCTAGACTACTTTTCTCTTAACCCAAAATGAAGATTACATGTTCGTGTTGGGGTATTAGCCCAGTTCTAAACAAGTGGCTAAAGCTAGATAAGAAGCACAAGCTTGAAAATCTACTGTTAGAAAGGGATACTAGAAGTACTACACCTTAAGGGCTTACCCACCAACTCTTAATGGACAGTTCCTTCATAAGGGAGACAATTTTTCTTTCTATGGCTTCCTTGGATCCAACTATATAAAAGAGAAAGGAATTTGGGTACCTAGGATGGAGATTATAGGAAATAAGAAGACTCTATTGTCGTTCTGTCTCTTACCGTATCCAATAGTAGTTTTGATCGTGCAAACTTTATCACCGAAGTCACACAGAAGACTGTAAGCAAGTGACTTAGACAGTTTAAGAGGCATGAAAGGTGTTCATTATAACCATAGAGGGTAGTTTACAGAAGTTTGTGATAGAGTTTAAGAGTCATTCTTCAGTTTCCCAAACTCTATATTAGATTTACTCATTTCTGATTTCAATAAGATGAACTTTTTTGCTAATGACTTATCTCATTCCTCTTCCTTTGAATCCTTTGTCTCTCACAATGGAAATGAATATATAACCTTAAAAGATCTAATCAAATTAGTGTAAGATCATGAAAGTTAAACTTCTATAATTGAAGACACAATATTATTTAACTTAGGGACTCCTGAAGAGCCTTGAAAGCTTAAAATAGACAGCTACTATCTCTAGAGGAGCAGGAAAGCTTTACTTCACTCTTGCGGGAATTCGTGGATATCTTTGCATAGTGCTACAAAGACATGTATGTATAGATGGAGATATAGCTGGGAATGAGATTCCCTTTATTCGGATGCCAAACCCGTAAAACAAACACTTCACGGGATGAAACTAGAATAGACCTTGAAGACAAAAGAGGAAGTCCATGAGCAGTTGGATGTAGGTTTCATTAGGGATCCATAGTACCCTTGGGAGGTAGCAAACATTGTGTCCCTTCCAAAGAAAGATGGAAGGGTGAGAATGTGGTAGATTTTAAAGATCTTAATAGGCTAGTCCAAGAGATGATTTTCCGGTACCGCATATAGATATTTTTATTGATAATATCGCCGGACATGCTCTCATCTCCTTTATGGATGGGTATGCTGAATATAACCGAGTGAAAATGGCAGAGATGACATGGAAAGCTCGAGGAACCTATTGCTGCACTATGATGCCATTCGGGTTAAAAAATCCTGGAGCTACTTATAAACGACGACTAGTACCCTACTGCGTAACTTGATACATAAAGAAGCAAAGGTATATGCAGATGATATGATTATAAAGTCTAAAATAAGAGCTGGACCTGCTCCTATCCTCTAAAAGTTCTTCACTAGACTCAGAAAATACAATATGCACTTGAAGCTCCAAAAGTGCACCTTTGAGGTCACCTTTGGAAAGTTGTTGCGATACATGGTCAGTCAGAGGGAAACTGAGCTTGACCCTTCAAAGATCAAGGCTTTATAAGAAATACCACTACCTAAGACTGAGAAGGAATACGGGGATTCTTGTGTCTTCTTTAGTACATAAGTCACTTCATATCAAAGTTGACCATGATATGCAAGCCTATCTTCAAGAAACTGAAGAAAGACCTAAAACCAGAATGGAATGAGGAGTGCTAAAAGGCATTCGATAAAATGAAGGAACATTTATCCATCCCACTAGTGTTGGTACCTCCACTGCCTAACATTCCCCTCGTTCTTTATCTTATAATAATGACAACAACAATGGCGGCCATGTTAGCTTAGAAGATAGAAGGAGAGGAAAGGTTCGTCTATTATCTGAGTAAAAAGTTTCTTAAATACGAAATTCACTACACATCCTTAGAGAAATGTCTCTAACCTTAGTTTAGGCTTTCAAAAGTTTAGGCATTATATGTTAACCCATATGGTATATATAGTGGCATCGATAGACCCTATAAGGTATTTACTGCAATGACCAGCGATAAGGGTTACCAGGTGGACAATAATGTTGTTAGAATTTAACCTACACTACATCCTGCAGAAATCTATTAAAGGAAGAGCCATTTCCGACATCTCATTAGACCTGCCAATAGAGGATCAAAAGGAAGAAAACTTTGATTTCCTCGACGAAGAAGTTCTTCATGTAGAAGAAGGTATATGGACAATGTATTTCAATGGAGCTTTAAACCCAAAAGGACTGGAACCTTTTAGTATCTGCAAATAGGGCACATACCCCTATCTCAGCCAAGCTGGACTTCACGATTACTAACGATGTGACAGAATACGAAGCCTACATTATTAGGTTGCAAGCTGTCATAGAAATATAAGTAAAGAATCTATAGGTGTATGGAGATTTCAATTTGATAATCAATCAAATCTCACAAAAATGAAAGGTGAAAAGCAAAGCCTTTGGCATCATAACCACCTCATTTAGTGGATGTTACCAAGACTTCATCCATATTACTTCTACTTGCCTTCCTCGTGAAGATACCCAATTTGCTAACACTCTAGCAAAGCTAGCTTCAATGATCAACATTCCTAGTGACATCCATTCGATATCATTATCAGTTGAAAAGAGAGATAAGCCACCCCGTTTCCATACCATTGGGGTATGCAACATTAACCTTATTACTTGGTATTATGACATCTACCAGGACAAAGAGAGAGTACCCACCATGGTCCTCCCCAAAAGCCCAACAGGCATTAAGGTTGTTTGATATGGGCATAAACTTGCTCTATGTAATGTATGAGGAAGTGCTAGAAATCATGAAGGAAGTTTATGTCGTAGAGTATGGGTTGTATATAAATAGTAAATGTTAACCGAGAAGGCTTGGAGGATGGGTATTGTTCATCCACAATGGAAGCAAATTGTCACGCATATGTGAGAAGATGCCATTAGTGCCAGATATATGCTAATTTGCAGCATCAACCTCCCTTTTATCTCTAAAAACTTACTTTGCCATGGCTCTTTTTAGAAAGAGGAATCCATATAATCAGAAAGGTCACGTCCAAGGGAATAGGCGGCCACCAATATGTGCTTCTAGCAATCGACTACTTCAAAAAATGGGTAGAACCAACCTCTTATGCTAAAATTACTTCAAAACATGTGATAAAGTTCATCATCAATAATATCATATGTAGCTATGGTGTACCACATGAATTGATAGTGATCAGGGGAACCATTTTAGAAAAAGGTAGCAAGCCTACTTGAGAAATATAAAATTTAACACCATAAGTTGTTCCCTTATGAACCCCAAACAAATGGAGCAGTTGAAGTAGCTAACAAGATTATCTGGAGGATAATTGAGAAAATGTTAGGAACTACAAAGATTGGCTAGCCAAGCTACCATTCTCTTTATGAGGGTATAGAATTCCAATTTATACGTCAATAGGAGCAACACTATAATATATGGAACAAAAGCAATTTCCAATTAGAATAGTAACACCCTCACTCAGGGTAATTGTGAAAAGTCAAATCCCAGAGTTAGAGTGGACAAAAGCTAACGTAAAGAATTAGTCATGCTAGATAAAAGGAGATTGAGGTTGTTGCATAATGTCTAATTATACTAGGCTCAAAGTTCAAGGTATTTTGATAAAAAGTCAAGGCTACAGGCCTAGAGGAAGAAGACATGGTCTTAAAAGAAATAAGGGCTCCAATCCAAGACCCAAGGGGAAAGTCAGACCTAATTGTCTAGGCCCATATATCATAAAAACTAAAAAAATTATTATGCTTATTTGGTCGATCTAAGCCCAAAGCCCATAGCAAGCTTTTAAAAAAAGTAATGAAATTTGTTTCCCTATAATTAGACCTATAACAGGTTCACAAGGCTTAACCAAGCCCAAAACAATAAAGAGAGCAATATTGCAACGAACTATGAAAACATGATTTTGCAATGCGGATGCGTAGGAAGCCTTAATGATTTGACCCATTACTCTTTATTAAGCAGTTGCCCATCTCACCCAAAAAAAAAAAAAAGAAAAGAAAGGAAAAAACGACGACCCAACAGGAAAGCCCAATTCTTACTAGCTAGAACTAGGTTGGGTTCCTTGAGGAAACCCGGCCAGGCTCCAGCAAGTAGGAACCGGGCCTGATTTCGGGCCTTCATTAGTAATCGTTATGCTTGGCTAGGCTAGGCTAGGCGAATTCAGTAAGTTTGATAATCAACAAATTTGTAATAAAAGCAATAAATTATCTAGAAAGCTTTAATATTTTTATTACCATTAAAAGTTCTAATTAATAAGCGTAAAACTGTAATGAAATTTCTATAGCATTTTATTATGAAAAGAATAAAACTTTATTCAAGAGTAAGAGTTGGAGCTAGTTACTAATCTTTCTTAACTACTTATCCTTATTAGCTTGGGGTGTTATCTTCTGAGGAAGGGGGTACGATCTTGTTCTCTTCCTTCCGTTATGAGATGAGTCATGATTTTCCTTGTTGGCCTCCATCTTCTTAGCCTTCAGAGATTCTATATCACTCTCTTTATCTTGAATAGCCTTCCTCAACTCAGTGTCGCTCACATTCATCCAATTCTGATAGTGTCATGGGATATAGGTAGAGCATGGGACATACGTCATTATAATGGTGAGATAATGAAGTCAATAATCAACCTAGTACTTGATCCGAGAGGGGTCATTCATACAGTCCTGAGGAGGAACACGGTCAAAAGCAGGGATGATTCGCCTATAAATAAATTGTATTTTCAATCATATATGGAAGAAGTAAGTTCCTATGGACAAGATAATGTGATGAACAAAAGCTTTATTCCCCCACTTGTCACAAATCACTAGATGCCCTATTAGAGAATCACCTAACAAAGTAGCGGGTTCTTCTTTAAGATGCTAATCCAATTCCTCATCATTTGACCCTTAAATAGTCTTTTTCTTTATCAGAATTGGGTAGCTAAGTATGTGTTTACATTCTTAGGAGCCTCGATCAGCTGAATGTATTCTAATAAACAAATCTACATACCAATAAAAACATAAAAAAGAAAAAAATGGGTTAGAAACAGCAAGAACCCAGCTAGGTTCTGTGGTCCAGCCCAAAACAAA
This sequence comes from Carnegiea gigantea, assembly GCA_029747015.1. Taxonomy (NCBI): domain Eukaryota; kingdom Viridiplantae; phylum Streptophyta; class Magnoliopsida; order Caryophyllales; family Cactaceae; genus Carnegiea; species Carnegiea gigantea. The sequence goes on along the minus strand of JAKOGI010000473.1, from coordinate 3,315 downwards.
AAAAAATAAAAAAAAACATGGAGAAGGCACGAAAGAAGAAGAGAAAAGAGTAACTTCGAGAGCCTAATGCTTGTCTAAGAAGAACCCAGCCGGGTTATGGGCCCATGTGATAGCCAAACAAAGCCCAAATGAGGGGAAGTCTACTTGAAGCAGTAATGGACTTATTCAAAAGAAATAATCCGAGTGGTGGCAAAGCCGATCCAAGCATAATATAGATTCCGCAACAATGAAAGGAATAAGAGTTTGGTTGCATCAAATCCCTTCTACTATATTCGATAGTATCACTGGTCCCCTATTTATGGAACCACCAACGAATAGGAAGGCTCTTAAGAGGCATAGGAGAATTGCTTGACATCTATTCTCTCTATGAAAATAAGAAATTAGGGACACAAAATCCACTTCATCCCCGATAAGTATGGTGGAGATGTGCTCCTTGCTTGTGCCTAAGAAACGACTATATTAAGAGGGCATACCTTTTGAATAAAATGCCATAACAAGGGGATGACAATGTGAAAAACCTAAGATAGCGCTAAATTCTTTAGTCAAAGGGCACTTTTCTGTTCTCGAGTCAAAAGATCTGAAATTCAGAATCCCAAAAGGAAGAGGTAGCCCTAGGAGATTCCGAAGATATTTTGACTTGGCAAAGGCTTGGAAGGCTACTTAAACAAAGGTTTTTTAGCTCATGCTTATCTCTCGCATCAAGGGTCAGCAGCCAACAGGTTAAGACCTTTTCAAAAGACATGTTGAATTACCGAAGATTTCTCCTATGATGGATGAAAATCAAATAACAGACAGCCTTAATTTATAGCTACACAAAACAATTAATTCAAAGTTGGGTAAAATTCAGACAGGTAAGCCAATAGGAACCCGACTGAGTTCCTGTCTCGAGCACAATACCAAGTCAAATCCAAGTAAGATAAGGATGGGAGGACCCACCAAGGAACCTAGTTGAGATCCGGGTTTAGGGCGCCCTGCAATTCAACTTTATTATCTTTTGGCCTTTATATTTGTAATCTTATCGAGTGTAACTTAGCAATCACCTAATAAAATTTTTGGATTATTATTCAGGATCACACAGCTCTTGACACTTATTGGGTGCTTTTTTTTAATTTTTTTATTATTTTGGGTGAAGTGGGGCTATATTTGTACAGAATCATTTTAGAGTAGCTTGCATTAACAATGACTTACATAAAAGTCACATTGTATAATAAGTAGCATTACATCATAATAAAGGCATTGTGCATAAGTTTGTTAGACCATTTCTACTTTTCATTTAGGAACCCACCTACTTCCACCAATAAGCTAGTCAATATAATTTAACGCCAAGCCAGACTCAACTAGTATCAACATTAGGTCAAGGATTACCCCCCAAGACCTAAGAATGACGTGGATAGTTGCTATGCATCATCTTAGATGAGGACTTATCATACGAAATCTAGAGCATCTAAGGCTCCCCAAGGAAGAAGAAAGAGCATAGGGATCCCATGCATCATAAACTTGGAGCGATTCCAACTCATTGGCAAATCGGGAGAGGTTCTACTTTTTAGCATGAGAAGACTCCAGGATATCTTGCAACCTTGTTGAATGACGTCTCCTTGAATGCAATTTATAAGATCTCGAGCTAGATCTTCAAGGCCTTGCTTGAGGTCCCTTTCTACAGAAAATGTAAGTTCAATAAAAGCATAAAAATCATATGGAGAAAATAAAGGATATAGGTTTCCTCTTTCATTTGGGGATGCCAATAAGCAAAGAGGTTTGCAAACGCCTTTTCCATTGAATGAAAATGACACCCTACCATGCTTGATTGCTCTTGATTGTACTAAAAGAAAGAAGAGACAAATAAGTATATGCCTATTTCAAGGAATCAAGGTACGCAACATATTTAGCCCCCCCTAAAAGTATAAGGAAATAGGAGCTCAAGGAATTAAGACCAGCAGGACATCTATGGGTAGTGCCCTTTCTCCCTCCCTTGCCATGTTAATCCTCATATTAGATATGGGAGCATTAGCACTCAATTCTTGTAAAATACTCACAAAGATTAGATGTCTGAAAAATATAATAGATGAGGGGAAGAATGGCAGGATAGGTTACCAAATGGGTCATGATGCATAGAAGATAGGCAACATAGTCATATTCATGATCGATATAACCAATAAAGTGATAACCTATTTTCATCTCATCCACATCCTCGGGAGATAAGGTCCATGCATAGAACATAGACTGAAGTGGATCTCTAGGGATGAAAGGAGGTCATTGATTAGCGTGTTGCATAGTAACTCTTATGCCCAAGTACCAAATAGAACTTAATGGAATCCTTCATAAGGATTCGACGCTGGGTGTGGTACCATGTTGCCTACACCCGAGGAATAGAGCCCCGGGTGTCCCATGGGTCAAAATTTGCCTACACGGAGAAGAAATTGGAAAAATGTAGAAGATTAAACCAACAAACTTCTACATTACATTCAAGGCAATAACACTGTGGCCAGAAAATGAGCAGTTTTTCTCGATCCTAGTGAAAGCTTAGTAAAATACTCATAAAACGAGAGCTATAAAAAACATGAGACAACAATAAGGGCTATAAACTAAGAATAGGAAATACGTTTTCAAGAAAGCTCATTACCTTAATTACCCTCCATAAACCACTCACGGGCAGAAAAATATTCCCCGTGAGTTTCCTTAGGTTTTCGTGCCCCATCTCACATCCCACGAATAAGAGTGGAATATGTAGGAATCCCCCCCAGTTGAAGTCTTTCACTCTATCAAGGTTAATCAAATTGACTAGATAGTGGACGTAGCAATGATTACTCAAATCGGTAAAATTGCCAAGAAAAAGAGTTAAACTAATACAAGCTTACTGATCAGTAGAACACACATCTGAGCACTCATCTTCAGGTATCACCTCAAAAAAGATCTTGTAGGAGAAGTGATTCCTATAAGGAGTTTTGTTTATGATGGAACCAAAGAGTTGGAAAAGTTGGTCACACTAAAGATAAAAGTCCTCTTGATAAACTACATCGCTCCCTGGAAACATTAGGACCTTTTGGCATAAATCAAGACAAGTTATGGCCATCCCCCTAGGAGATGAAAAGTATTAATGATATCCCAAAATCTCCCGATTGCCGCTCGAGTAACAGATTGATCAGTTAAATCTATTGCCCCTTCTAAAGTAGAATGAAAGGCCCTTAAACTAGCATTATTTAGCACAAATCGGACTCAAACTTCTTTGCCTCTAAGGTCCATCATAAATTTCCTAAGGGCATGTGCATCCTTAATAAGATCTCCATGAAAGATATAAAAGCAAGTGGTATTGGACTC